>JAJKFI010011487.1:1506568-1517362 GCA_029204185.1 Lerista edwardsae
ACACACACACACACACACACACACACACACACACACACACACACACACTCTTCGCCAGTAGAATCTTGCTGCATTAGGATGGACTTTAAGATTCCATTCCACATTTTCCTCCCAGCCCAAGATCTTGCTCCTAGCTGTCTAACATCAGGTGACCTGATGTCACCTTCTGATGGACTCTTCTCACATGCACACATGACATGCTCCCATGCACAAACCACTCAGAGTAGTGCTGGCTCAAGAAGTCATAAAGAGAGGGAAAGCATTTGCTGTCTGGTTGAAAGAATGGCTCCTTCATAGGAACATGTTTGGTCAAAAAGGGAAGACTTATTGGAACAAAAGGGGGAGAAGACAAACAGCTGCACTGCACGCTTGTGGTGAAAAAATCGCCACTCCCTGCACTGCCCCCCCACCAGACTGCCTTTTTGGAGCTGTCCAAGAGCAAGAGTGTGTGTGTGTATGTGTGTGTGGGGGGGGGGGAATTCCCGGTTGGCAGCTCATGTGAGCCGCCTTGCTGCTGCTCCCCCGCTCCATCAGCCTGGCACTCCGGGCATTTGCCCCCCTCCAACACCAGGAGGACCACCACGGATTACAGGCACTCTCTGTCCCAGTGTGGATCTGGCAACCCTAACCATGGTCCCCTGGGAGAAGGGAGGAGGACCAGAGGGTGAAGGCACCCCCTCCCCCCTGAGGCTGCTGGGTCCCGCAACAGACTGGGAGGCTCCGGGGAGCCAAGACACACTGGGGGGGGGGGGCTGCTCCAGAGGCGGCTTCACCCGGCGCATTTGGAAGCTGGCACAATACTCTCATTCAGATTTTGAAATATTTGCACATGTAGTGAAGTTGCTGTTTTCTGTCTCTGTGGCGTTTGTGACTTAATAAGCCATATGTTGTAAGCTGCTGTAAGCATTGTATGGAAAAAATAGACAACCCCCTGCCTCCCAACACACCTCCTGCCCTCCCAGCCCATTCTGCCCTCCCCCGCCCCATTCCACCCCTGCCATCAGTGGCGGGCGCTGCTTGCCCAAGTGTGCTCAATAGGTTATCAATCATAATCCCTTGAAATTGAAAGTTCACAATTATGAATGTGCTGGTGATACGAGAAAGTCCACTGCCTAGAACCAGCACATCTGGGGACAGGGGTGGGATAAGATCCCCTCCAGGAAGACTTCAAATGCACCCCGTGTTGTGGAGTGCGGCACAGACTAATGCATTCCGGACGACCAGTTCCAGAACAGCAGCCGTGCTGGAGCCAAGTCCGATCCGATGCTGGGGTCGCCACGCCAATGGGGCGTGCACTGCATTCGGCAGGGCAGGGGCAGTCACGGAGCCCTGCTCAAGGGAAGGGACTGTTTGTTCCCTCACCTCGTGGCTGCATTGCAGTTGCTTCAGCACGGGGAAGTTGAAGAGGCTTGGGCCCTTAGTTGCAGCAAAAACGACAAAGGGGTTGGCGGCACCTTAAAAACGTGGCAGTTGATGCTGTCATGGGCTCAGGTTCATGCCATCAGATGAACAATGTAACATCCTCAGTGGGCAGGTACAGAAACACAAGTAGAGAGAGAAGCAAGCATACAAGCAAGCATGATGAAAGATGGAATTGGAAAGACGGTAAAGATGGCATGAAAGAGGTAAAATCAGTGGCCATTATTATGTAAAACAGAGTGACAATTACAGCCATCAACCTGGCTACGCTGAATTAATGGGAGTATTGGCTTAGGGCCCGATCCCAGGTTGGGCGTAGCTAATGCTCCCAGACCGGCGCTGCCTATCTGAATGGGAAACTGTGACTGAAGGGACCAAAAGGGCCACGTATCCTCTGGCTCTAATAGCTAACCATTGTTGCTGTCAATATGAAGGCCATGGCAAACCACCCCGTACAAAGAAGTCCGCCTCACACACATCGCTTTGTGATGTCACCCCCATGCGTCAGCCATGACTCGGTGCTTTGCACCTGGGACTATTTGATTCATGTGTGTGCAAGTGTGTGCACACACATGCATGTATGTATGCAGCATGTTGTGACACTATTAGGACTGTATTAAATAGAAAATATAGCGGCCATGTTTTCGTCTGTTTTGAAATCGTCTTCTGTTATCGATGTAGCATCTCACATTGGGGGAGACACTCAAGCGGCAGGTTTAGCCTGCTTTACATTTTTCTGTCTTCAGAAGTCTTTATGTAGTTGAACAGAAGGGGGTCATTTGTCTTTCCGAGCCAGGAATACAGTTCATCGGAGACAGCCAGCTTTCCACATCCGCAAGCCAAGTCATCCCACTGTGAGACTGCGAAATAAGGAGGAGGAGAGGCAGTCTCAGAGCTTCAAAAGAAGCCCTAGAGGGGAAAATTAAATTTCACAGAAGATCTGTTTTGATGTTGAATTCCATTTCCTTCCCCAACCTTCTTCTGATCCCCGACAGATTAGTGACCAGGATTTTTTTTCCATTAAGTAACACAAGCAAAAAGTGATAGGTGTTGGCACAAACCAACCACAATTAGAAACGTTAATCCTGATGCTGTCAATGGCATACTTAGTGGACAGGGTTCGGCAGAAGGCAAGGGTGAGTGATCAAGACTGTTGGTCGGTGAAGTTCTCATGCTTTCAACATGTTCTGTAGGTTTTTTGCATGGTTCTGCATTTGAGGGAGTGTAGAGAGCGTCTACAACCTCAGATATGCAGACGATACCACTCTAATGGCAGAAAGTGAGGAAGACCTAAAGAACCTTCTGATGAGGGTGAAAGAGGAAAGTGCCAAAATTGGCTTGAAGCTCAACATTAAAAAAACTAAGATCACGGCAACCACTCCCATCACTTCCTGGCAAATAGAAGGGGAAGAAATGGAAGCAGTGACAGACTTTATCTTCCTGGGCTCCAAGATCACCACAGATGGTGACTGTAGCCATGAAATTAAAAGATGTTTACTTCTTGGGAGGAAAGTTATGGCGAACCTAGACAACAACTTAATAACAAGCTGAGACATCACCGTGCCAACAAAGATTCGCATAGTCAAAGCGATGGTTTTCCCAGTAGCAATGTATGGCTGTGAGAGCTGGACCATAAGAAAGGCAGAGCGCTGAAGAATAGATGCTTTCGAATTATGGTGTTGGAGAAGACTCTTGAAGAGTCCCCTGGACTGCAAGGAGATCCAATTGGTCAGTCCTCCAGGAAGTCCAGCCTGATTGCTCCCTGCAAGGACAAATCCTGAAGCTGAAGCTCAAAGACTTTGGCCACCTCATGAGAAGAGAGGACTCTTTAGAAAAGACCCTCATGCTGGGAAAGATTGACGGCAAAAGGAGAAGGGGGTGGCAGAGGATGAGACGGTTAGATAGCGTCACCGAAGCGATGAACATGAAATTGGGCGAACTCCGGAAGCTAGTGGAGGACAGGGAGGCCTGGCGTGCTGTGGCCCAGGGGGTCGTGAAGAGTCGGACACGACTTAGCGACTGAACAACAACAACAGAGAACGTCTGTTAAGGAGTCTCAGGCCTTCGCTGTGTTATTCAGACGTAAGACCCACTGAATGCCGTGAGACTTGCTCCCAGGAAGGGTACATAAGCTTGTGCCCTTAAGATCCTGAGAATCCTGACTTGTGACAGGGATTGCGCTTGCATAGGTCCACGTTGCCCCATTGTAGTGGCTGGCAAAGAGGATGGATGTTCCCCTTCCTCAAGGAGACCTCCAGCCGGCAAAGCTCCCCCTGGCAGGCTGCCGTGCAAGCCATGCCAAAGCTGCTGCATTGGCATGGGGGAACTGATGATGGATTGGCCTGCCCAACTCCTAACCGAACCTACAGAGAAATTCAAGGGGATTCGAGAGGCCTTTCATTACATAGTGCAAGGAGTGAGGTGTTTCCGGAATGTTCCCCTAGAAGCCAGGTGAGGTGGAATGAGGGGTCTCATTCCAACTTGTCCACGGAGGATGCACCATCTACATATTATGGCAATTGTTTTCAGAGGTCGGCAAACTTTCAGCAGCTTTCTAAGGGCGCAATCCTCACCTGGAGTTCGGCCGGCACAGTTTGGCTGGCACAAGAGACACCGTAAAGCACGTTTGGATCACTCTTGGAGTCAGACATGCGCCATCCTTCCTGACTCCAAGAGGGGTCCAAATGTACTTTATGGTGGCCCTGGTGCCAGCCAAACTGTGCCGGCCGAACTCCAGGTGAGGATTGCGTTCTAAAACTCTGTCTTCAGTTTCCAAGATCAAAGTTGCCCTGCATCCTTTTGTTTGATCCAAGTTTCTTATTGGCCTCTGACCCTCCCCCTTCACTTTTGTGAAACAAAACTATTTTTCTTCCCCAAATGTTCAATCGCTACACACAGTTCTTTCCGACTCCAAACATTGTTGAGTCCCTGTAAGATGGAATAAGAGACGGGGAACAAATAAGCCTGCTTTGCCAGCAGATGACCCCTGGACTTGTTCTGTGCATATAGAGAAAAGGTGAGGGTGAAAAGGTGACTCAAAGCCGAAAGGGCAGGAGTTGAATCAAAGGCCAGAGGAAATACATGGAATTAAAATTCTGTTTCTCAGCATCAGAGCCGTTTTCCTCTGTGCCTGCGACAGAGCCTCGACTCCGGAGTTTGATTCTGCAGTGGGCCCCTGGGAACCATTCCTATGGCCTCGGAGTGTGGAAAGGAAGATGATGCACCTACACACAGCACAATCCGCATGGCAGGCTCTCCCACTGCAGTGGCCCCGATGCCAGCCTAGAGTGTTGCACATGTGCTGTAAAGCACAGTTGCAACCATTCTGGAGCAAACGGTGCTGGCAAGAAGGCCTGCACTGGCCCACGAGCACCGGATCCACAGGAAAGGCCACTGGCGGGGATGAGGACTCCACTGAGTGCCACAGGGCTGGTGTGGGAGGGGGAACGCAGGTGGGGAGGGCTGTATGTGGGTGGAGGAGGGTGAAACAGCCTGGGGCAGGCCAAGGAGAAAGTAGGAGGCCTTCCTAACCCCTTGCCTGGGCTTGGGAGCTTATATGGAGCTGCCCAGATTTGTGCCCAGATGTGAGCAGCCACATTGGGCAGTCTGGAGCAGTACATGGGGTAAGAGGAAAACATCCCCTTACCCCGATGACACCTCCAGCCTCCTCCTAAATGGCATTGGATAAGGTGGGGGCCTGTTGCGCCAATGCAGGTATGGGTTGGGCCATCAGGCAGTTTCCCCACTGCTGACACCCAGGAACAGAGGTTCCTCTGCTGCTTTGGAGCATCCAGCTGGCTTCTGGGCAGAGGAAGGGGGGAAGAAGTGCCCACGCTGAATTCTAGAGTCCCTGGGAACAATCCTGATTGGACTTGAGGGAGGGGAGGAAGCAGGTGGGGTGTTGCCAGGGGGTTCTGACATAGCAGCCTCCTGCACTTTAAAATGCCACTGAGTTAATTTCAAAACAAAACAAGAAAATGATATTGATCAATGCACAGATTTGTTTTTTTTTGGGGGGGGGTAATCTTTGAAATAAGAAGAGCAGGTCCTTAGGAGATATTCCTTTTGACTATCATAAGTGGTGACTTTTATGTCTTTAAAGTACTTCTGAATTTTCTAGTAGCATTCATGAGTTTGCAAGTACCCGCTGCAAAAATTGAACTTGAAATGCTGTTCTATCATAGAAATTCATATTCTATCAAGGAAAGAGTAATTGGTTTCTCTCTGAGCACAATGCCTTATGATAGGTTGGATTCATCCATTGCAGTTCAGTTCCTCTTTGTAAAATTTGATGCTAAAAAGTAGAAGCCCTGTGGTCTTGATTTCAAGTTGAATATTATCAATAAAATAGGTCTTCAATGTGAGGATGATTTAGGGAGGGACCATTTACATTTAAATTTTTTAAAAATGGAAATTTTGTGTAGCAGATTTATCATTGCTTTTATTGCTAGACTTTCCTCCTGATTATTCAAGCTATAGTTTTGTCCACAGAGAAGCATCCTATACTTTCCTATACTTTGTGCTGTACTTTATTGAATGCAGTGGCGTAGCTAGAGGGGGCGGGAGGGAAGCCGTCCCAGGTGCCATCCTTGGGGAGGGTGACCACACTAGTGACCAAAATGGTGAAAATTGTGTTTTTCAGGAATAATACCATTATGTTATATATCATTTGATGTGTAACTTAATGCAGTAGTTTGTAACAAATAGTACGTATTCTTTCCTTACCTCAAAATGGAACAAAGAGACTGATTGTTCAAAGAGCCAGGGCACACTCCTAACCTGGAGTCCTCCCTGACTCCGAGAGTGGTCCAAAGGTGCTTTATGGTGTGTTTGTGACACTCCTGGGCTGACACAAGTCCCTTGCCGGCCTAAATCCAGGTTAGGATTGTGTACACAATAAGCTCTCATGACACAGCACGGAACGAATAAGAACATAAGAACATAAGAAGAGCCCTGCTGGATCAGGCCAAAGGCCCATCTAGTCCAGCTTCCTGTATCTCACAGCGGCCCACCAGGTGCCCCAGGGAGGCATGAGACAACAAGATGCCTGCATCCTGTGGCCACTCCCTTGCACCCAGTACTCTGAAGTAGCCTACTACTAATGTAAGGAGGTTGCCCAACCCATCATGGCCTCTAGCCCACAATGGACGTTTCCTCCAGAAATCTGCCCAATCCCCTTTTAAAGGTCAGATGTCATCACCACCTCCTGTGGCAAAGAGTTCCACAGACTAACCACCTGCTGGGTAAAAAAAGTCCTTTTATCTGTTTAACTCTCCCAACCCTCAGTTTTAGCGGATGCCCCCTGGTTCTGGTGTACAATAATGTAAACAGGTTGCACAATCCATCATGGCCTATAACCCATGATGGACTTTTCTTCCAGAAATCCGTCCAATCCCCTCTTAAGGGGATGCACTGTCCAATGCACTGTCCTGAGTCTGTTCAGGACAGTGCATTGGATACATCTGGAATTGAAAGGAGGAGGCATTTGTTTTTTATAAATTGTTGAACTTGTAATTTATGCTGAGGTGACTCGGAGGCTGATGCAGTGTTTCATTCTGAATAATGCCCTTATTTGTTTTGTGTATTTATTGTTTATTGTTTATTGTGTGTGTATGTAGCATTGTTTGTATGTTGCTGGTAGCCGCACCAAATTCCGGGTATGGTTACATACTTGGCCAATAAAATCCAATCCAATCCAAGCTAGACCAGATGCCATCACCACCTCCTGTGGCAAAGAGTTCCACAGATTAACCAAATGCTGGGTAAAGAAGTATTTCCTTTTATCTGTTTTAACTCTCCCAACCCTCAGTTTTAGCGGATGTCCCCTGGTTCTGGTGTTTTGAGAGAGGGAAAAGAACATCCCTCTATCGACTCTATCCCTCCCGTGCATTATTTTGTATGTCTCAATCATGTCCCCCCTCAGGCGCCTTTTTTCTAGGCTGAAGAGCCCCAAACGCTGCAGTCTTTCTTCATAAGGGAGGTGCCCCAGCCCCGTAATCATTTTCGTCACTCTCTTCTGCACCTTTTCCAGCTCCACTATGCCCTTTTTGAGATGCGGCGACCAGAACTGGACACAATATTCCAGGTGCGGCCTTACCATCGATTTGTACAATGGCATGATCATATTGGCTGTTTTATTCTCAACCCCTTTTTTAATTACTGCAAGCATGGAATTGGCCTTCTTAATTGCTGCCGCACACTGGGTCGACACCTTCATTGAATTGTCCACCAGCACCCCAAGATCTCTCTCCTGAGCTGTCACAGACAGCTCAGAACCCATTAGCCTACCTATAGGTGAAGTTTTGGTTTTTTGTCCCAATAATAATAATAATAATAATAATAATAATAATAATAATACTTGGATTTATATACCGCCTTTCTTAGGTCACCAGATTTCTCTAATGACTATAATTCAAGGCGGTTTACATAGACAGACTTTATTCAGAAACCTGAAGGTTTGTACAATTTTTTACAGAAATGTTCTACCTTTCAATACCTACACACATACAAATGGATCTTTCTGGATTTAGTCCTTCTTTCTGGCCACCCGTTTGTCTTCTTGCTGGCTGATAAGCGGCTTCCCTGCTCCCACCAGAGAAGCGGCTGAATTTCGGCACAACTCCCCCTCTCACAAGGCAGCCAGAGACAGCTCAGCTGTTAATCAGTTGCAATTAACGAGGTCTGCCGCTCACAGAGACTTCCGGCTGTCCCAAACTGGCGACCTTCAGATCTTCAGCTCTTATCTTCAGGCAAATGGAGGCATTAACCCTCTCGACTAAATCTTCTGCAATGTGCATCACTTTACACTTGTCTACGTTGAAACACATTTGCCATTTGGCTGCCCATTCCCCCAACTGGGAGAGATGCTTCTGGAGCTCTTCACAGTCCCTTCTGGTCTTCACCACCCGGGAAAGTTTTGTGTCATCCGCAAACTTGGCCACCTCGCTGCTTATCCATCTCCAGGTCATTTATGAACAAGTTGAAAAGCACGGGCCCCAAGACAGATCCAGTGGGAGACTTGATCGTCCACTGCCTAGAACAGAGTTCAGATGCTTGTTAAGAATAAGTAATTGGTTATGATTCCTTTTAGGAATGAATGGTGAATTCAGATGTTGCAAAAATTTAAACATCAATTGCTGAGAACAGTGGGACATTTTTCCCAATAGTAGCGAATGCACATCAAAAACTGTCATGCTTGCAGTCCTTGCGTGCTGCTCCTGCTGGTCCAGTGCTTGAGTGACTCTTCAGCATGTTCTCCAATTAGTACCATTTCAATTCTTTCCCTAAAAATAATTGAAAAGTAAATAGTGAACGTTAAATATGTGTGCTTTACAGAGATGTTTAAAATGGGATCTAATTGAGCGTTCAGTGCTAGTTGAGAGCCTAGCTACATTAGGCCCGGGCATTTCCGTTCAATTAGAATATAGCTACATTACAGTCAGATCCAGAAAACAAAAGGCAACAATAAGAAACGGAAAATGCCCAATCAAGCAAGCACTGGGCAGTTTGAAGACAGGACAAAATGTGGCATAAGTAGCCCAGCTATGAGTAAAACGAATGCACTGAATCCATCTGGTGGCACCTGACCCCTGATTTTGTTCAACAGATGGCCAATTCGGACACACTCACAGCACAGATCTATGTTTCAGTGCCGCCACGTGAGTCTTACTGAGTTTGATGGGACTCAGGGCCCGATCCTAGGGGCCATCACCCTAACTGGACATGTAATGGCTGTTGTAAAAGGAGAGGAGGGAGCGCCGGCACTGGGGCAGCACGGTTGGTGCCTCAGCTCAGTGTGGGCGGTACGGCAGGCTGGCACTCCAACAGCACCAGCCAATGATAAGGGGGGCACAAGGAGGTGGCTAGAGTGGGCAGGAGGAAGGGAGGTGTGGTCCCAGCCGGGGGGGGCAGAGGTGGTCGGGCAGACCGACGCAAGGCTGCTCAAGTCTCCGCCAGCAAAATAGCCACTGGAGACTACAGGAGTCCCCCTGCGGAGCCTGCAGCTTTTCTCACGGGAAGGGGACAATGTCCAGCAGGATACAGTGGCAGCCGTGTCAATGGCACTATACAGCAGGGCAGGCAAGCTGCACAGGATTGGGCCCTTACTCTCCCTGAAGGGATATACATCAAATAGGAGCTCCAGTCTCTGCCTCTTCGAACACACCTCTCAGGAGTTCCTGCAGGTCAAGATTACTGAGGGCCCAATCCAATAGGCGCCTTCCGCTGGTGGGACTAGCATTCTCGCAGCAGGAAGCCCTGTCCGTGGTTGCTGCAGGCACAGCATCAACAGGCTCAATGCAGCTGCCAGCACGGATGGCTGGTGACCAGGCGCATGCACCACTGGCGCACCCAGCCATTGCCAGAGGAAGGGGGTGGGCAGTGGGTGAGGAGTGGGAGTAATGGGGAGTATCAGGGGAGGAACTAGGGTGAGGGTGCATCTGGTGGCTGTCACACATGCTGGATCGTATCCCCCTTTTTCCTGCCTGCCCCACAGCTCTCCTCAGACTTACTCCAGTGACGTCCCCCTGTATTCTTTCCTTTAAGCAGTTAAGTCACAGTCACTAGATCATCTCCTTTACGTTTCAGAGAAAGAAGGCACAGCTGGCTATTTGTTCCTCTAACTCCCTCCCTACGGATTATTTTTAAAGTTTATATTGACTTTTGGCTTGAAAGTCCATTGGCTGGCAGAAGAAGGAACACCTGATTTCCAGATGTAAAGGTGGAAATATTACAAGAGCAGCAGTCACCGAAATAGAAAGTGAGGTCAGGATTTCACTCCAAATTGCTTACCGCAGTGGAACGACCTTCGTTCACACCTCCTGTATGGAAGTGGCTCCTTCCAAGGATGAGGTGCTCCCCTATAGCAGTTGACCCATGGCCTGTCTTTTCCATAGTCCCCCCTGTACTTGTGCCCACTTCTGTGAATGCGGAGCAAGGGAATGTGAGAAGCGAGATCTCCCAAGTCTCAGTCCTGGTCCGTTCTCTCTCCAGGGAAATGTCACTTTGGGAAACGCCTGTTGTGCTTGTCTCTGCTTCGGGGCATTTTTATTGTCCCAGCTCTAAACCAACTGTCAGCTGGGAGTGTGATATTCCTCAGCTGGGAGCATCAGTATCAGAAACTATGGATTGGTTTCCCTTAAAATATGCTCCAAGATGTTGCTTTCAAGGCCTTGGAATGAAGATGATGATTTCCACCTGTCATGCTTTTCATTAATATTATGAACATGCAAACACCTTTGAATCAAGTCAATGTGTTTATGGCCTTATAGCAGCACACTCATATTGAAAGACAGCTTTGCAGCATTACCATGAGGGTTTCGTTGACTTCTTGCCGGGTTGTGCATCAAAGAATTGCCGCACGAACGGTTGCCGGCT
>JAJKFI010011487.1:1517372-1555289 GCA_029204185.1 Lerista edwardsae
GGGGGGGCCGTGGGGCCAACGAAGGAGGCTTCCTCGGGGACCGGACCTGTGTAGGGGGGAAGGCTGTCGGTGGGACCCCCCAGGGCTGTTTTTTCTGCCTCTGTCAGGGGGCACAGTTCCGTGCCTGGGGACGCGGGGTTTGGGAAGTGCCTAGGATCGTCGTCCCTGCCTTTCTCCTCCCCTCCGCCTATCCCCAGGGCTTCCTGCAATGCCTTTTTTGCTGCAACTTCCCCGTGCAGCCCGATCATGATTGCGTTTAATGTCCCGTAAATCGGTGCTATTTTGCACGCCTCTGGCTGTCCACTTTGCACAGAGCCCCATAAGTCCGCCCCTATGTTTTTCCAAATCTGTTGTGAGAATGCATCCTTCAGTTCTGTTAAATGACCCCGTTTTCGAGCCCATTGACACACAGCGAGCGCCTCTTTTTCTTTTAACTTGCAGTCATATCTAGGTGCCATGTCACAAACCAAGCGGAGCCCCTCTCTCTCCGCAGCCGATACGGCTAAACCCATCCCGCTACCCTGATTCGAAGGTCAGCTTTTTGACTCGACGATCAGTCAATTCTGACTTACCAGTCAGTAGTGGCCACTTCACTTCTCTCTTCCCGCCTCTCCTGGGCGTCCGGGGGACCTGGCTTTGCCCGCAATGATCCTACCCCTGCCGGGATGTCAAAAACCTCGAAGCCTCCTCCAGCGCTGTCCGCTTATCACGTCGGGGTCACCAAATTGCCGGGTTGTGCATCAAAGAATTGCCGCACGAACGGTTGCCGGCTTTTAGCGCACCAAAGGATTGCCGGCTGAGCGCAACGAGGGAGATCGCGAGGGAGAATCAAACACTTAAGACCAATGTGATCGATAAACTGATTCTACTTTATTGTGGTACACAGGCTCATATTTATGCTTCAAAATTGTAGAGCGTACGTTTATTAATTAACACATCAGAAGGCAGCATTGATTAACTTAGGGAAGATCGGCAAACAAGCCTTTCCGCATTTTGACGGCTTAAGGTTATCTAAGGAAAAGCCGGCTTAGCGCTTGTGTTTACATAGCATCTGTCATTCATCATTAACCCGGAAAGTTTCAATTAACACCCGGCAAACAATGGATAAGCCGGCAAACAAGCTTAACAATGACTGACAGGCTTGACTGGGTTAACGCGATTTAGCGGGTTTTGCCGGCTTTTCGCTATCGCGTCTTTTTGTTAATGCAAAATTGCTTTGAAGCTGATCCTCCTGTTTCGTGCTGCAGGATGTTTATTCTCCCGATCTTCTCGCTCTGTGTTGGCTCAGGACCAGCTGGTTGGGGCGGCTTTCGGCCGTGTTGCGAGGGGTCAGCCGGTCACCGCGGTTTCTCGCTCTGGCTCACTTTGTCCCGATCCCATAGTCCCTTGCGAAGATCATTCTTCCTACAACACTTCTAAATTGAAAGTGTACAGTTGCCCTGCAGAAATTTGCCTTGGCAGGGTGCCATCGGTTTTCTCCCTGGTTTCTTCATGCCATACAGCAGGCGTTCAAGAAATCAAGCTATACGCAGTTCAGCTCAGCTTCAATATCCCCTCACTATTTTTTTTCCTAAAAAAATTACTTAGAGTGGAATCCTCACCTGGAGTTGGGCCGACACAATTAGGCCAGCAAAGTGTGGCCGGCACAAGGGACACTGTAAAGTATTTAAAACAAACCTTTTAATCTGTGTATGGTAATCAGTGGTAAAAGCCACTGACTGTTGTTGAAGGATGAGAACGAGGAGTTGAAATATGTTCTGCGACATGGTTAGGACTCTACTCTTAATGTACAGTCAATTTGACCATACAAGAAAGATAATGAAAGATAGCAGGGAGCTGTGTGTCTATGGTGAGGCGAGACCAGCAACCAAGGGGACCAGGCTATATCTGCTTAATTTGAGTGTGATGCATTGCAGGAGTCTGGAGGAAGGCTGCCAAGACTAGATACCATCTACTGATCAAATACACCAAGAGGACTTGAGGCTAGCCCTAAAATCTAGGTCCTAGCCTTGACGGAGGGGGACGGGGATCAGGGCAAGAGAGACAGAGATGAAGCTTAGAGAGAAGGGGCACTTGGGGAGGTGGCCCACAAGGTTGGCTTCCCAGGCTGCACCGGCATAGTGGCTTTGGGTGCTCCCAGTGAGCGAATCAGGGAGCAATGCTGGAAAGAGAGGGAAGTGGCGGGGTTACCAATCCTGGTTGTACAACAGCCCATCAACGTTGTGGACTACAGCTGGAATGGGGCTGGTGAAAAACACAACTGACTGAGAGGAAGCCTGGATGGACAATGACTACAAAAGACCTGGGGGCTCCTGGCCCAGGTTGTTATAGACTTTTCACCCATAAAAACTTCAAGAATCTTGCGTAGAGCAATTCCGGAATGTTCCAACCACTCAGTTCACAAAAGCTTTCAGTGCACTGTTCTGTAGATGGTTTTGAATCCTCAAGCATTGTCTCATTTGTTTGTTAATTGCAGCTTCCATAGAACCAATCGAAATATCAAAATCCCATGTGACCGACCATAAATGTTAGCCACTTTCATTTGTAGTGCCATTGCTAACTGTCTGCAATGGAGTTATCTCCTGATTCTAGTGGCAGTTTTGTAATGGAGTTGTGTAGCCATGGTCCAAGTATTCAACAAGTTGTTAAGCCACACCACATTTCCCAACAGCTTCAGTTGTTGCAGTGTGTTCTCATCTCTCCTGCTCAGGGTCACACAGACAGTAATTGATGGAACCTTGTTGCTAAAAACAAGCTGGGCTTTCCATTGCATCCTAAATTCAAAGCCATATTTTATGCCTCAGGGAATGAAATTCTGTCTAGAAACTTATAAGTGGCAAAGCCTTGAATTATTTTACAGACAAGTAACCTACAGGGGGAAGGGGGGGGGAATGGGATCTTTCTCAAGATCCTACAAATAAATGAGGAGAACAAATGACCTGAAGAATTCCTCCTTGAGCTTTGAGGGCATGTTTACCACCGTAATTAAAGCAGAACAAATTGCTTCTGAGTACAGTGAATGAGCTTGATAACTAATGAGAATTGGGAATTTGCACATCTAGCTGCTGGAAGAGGGTAAGCAAAGAGGGTTTTTTTTTTTTTTAAATATAGCTGGGGAAGAAGATGGCAAACAAACTTTATGAACTACCCTAATTGGTTGAAAGTCCCTGAACTTCAGAGAAGAGGATTTAAATTATGGAAATGAGTTCCTGGAAGTTGATCGTGCAGAATGTTAGAATTCTCTTTTAGAATGGAAAGGTGGTAACATGCCCTTGAATTTAAAGTATTTTGATTTATGACCTTTTCTTGGCGATGGGTGCTAGACTACCACTTGCCTCCATTTATGCAAAGCATGTAGCGCCTGCTGCAGACTCACTTCCCTGAAATAGGATCAGGCCAATTCATATAGGTACGGTAGATAATGAAAGACCAGGCTGTCACCTTCCAAACATATGCTGACATTTGACTTTGTGAGTTATTGGATTTCAGTGCCCTTGAAATTATGTCTCTTTTGTTGTTTTTGTTCTATAAAGGAATTAGCTGATTGAAATTTGTGATCCATGCACAATTCATGCTTTGGTTGCTATCAAGAGCACACCTCTGTAAGCATAAACCCTTCCATTTTTCTGGGAAGACAGTGTTTGCTATGGGGTACCAAATTGTAGCCTTTAGTTCCCAGTGCTAATTGCTATGCTCCATGTGATCTCCACTGGCAGTGCCAAACATGTTCTAGCCTATAAAAGGCCTCATGCCTTCAGAGCTGGTGTATGGCAACTGCCTTTTTACACCCAATGAGGACATGCAGATGTAACACTCTAAGGGTGCAGTCCTAACCTTGAGTTTGGACCCGCACTCGTCCGTGTGCCGGCCTCCCTGATTCAGAGAGTGGTGCAAATGTGCTTTCTGGCATGTTTGTGACACTCCTGGGCCGGCACAAGAGCCTTGTGCCAGCTTAACTCCAGGTTAGGATTGTGCCCTAAATGACATATTGTAGCAATTTTCAACCTTTTTCAGTTCATGGCACACTGATAAGGTGCAAAAATTGTCACGGGACCTCCGTTTTTTGACAGGGCACATCAGTGTGAGCTTCCCATATACCCCCAAAGGCTGTACTAGTAAGTAACCCTCCCCCAAACTCCTGTTGCACTTATGTGGCACATTCGCTGCACACCAATGTGCCACAGCAGTGGTTGACCATTCCTTTCCCATTGGAACAGAGCAGGGAGGTGAAGGAAGTTAGGCCCCAGCTGGAGGCGACAATGCCATCTGGCGAGCAGTAAGTGGACCAGTTGCTCGCGTGCGTTTTCCGGGTGGGGTGGGAGGGCATTCCTGCATGGGGGAGGGGCAGGGTGGGGGTGGGACCAGTGGTGACCTTTGCCGCTGGATCCCGACCTTCCTGTTGGGCTGCATGGCCTAACACGGATGCCCTTGCCTCTGCACCGGCAAATGCCAGTGCAGAGGTCAGGAGACCCACTGCCCGTCTTGCACCCTTACCTGCGGAAAGGGGACGAATGTCTCCTTCCTTCCTCCAAGGAGCTTCCAGGACCTGCCTGGCACCAATAGGATGCAGTGATGGCCACTCTTGCCCCTGCTCATCCAGGTGTATGGGCAGTTCAGGATTGGGCTGCCCAGCTCTAAAAGGACGGGTACCCTGGCAAGAGCCAAAGTGATTCCTTGCATTGGGATAGCCCTGCCAAGTGTTCCACCTGAATTACCTTGCTGCAATCTTACAACCACCCTGTAGCACTGGTCCCCACAGTGCAGAAGGGGCTGAGAGGGAAAGGCTTGCCAGAGACCCCCTAGTTGGAATTCATGGCAGCGGGGAGAGTCAATGTGATCTACATCCCGGAACCTTTGGGAGCAATTGGCCCATACATCTTTTTGGAAAAACAAAAGGATAATGTATAGAAAGCACTAGGAGGATTACCACGGTATTTTTCCACACTTGCTTTTCCTAAACAACCAACATTCAGCATCGGACGTTCCCGGTTAGAACCTTCATAATAATTCAAGTTGATCACACACGCAGACACTATTGATGTGACATGTCATTTGCCAGTGTGTTTCTTTTTCAAGGGCCACCAGGGAGGTGTTCATAATTATTCGAAATGGTAAACATTTTAAAACAAACCTTTTAATCTGTGTATGGTAATCATTTGGCTAAAAGCCACTCAACTCTTGTTGAAGGAGGAGAACGAGGAGTCGAAATATGTTCTGTGAAATGGTTTGGGGTCAAATAGAAAGGCGAAATGAGAATAAAGGACAGATGGCAGGTCTGGTCTGGGGACTGAACGTCCTTTCTGGATGGTTTGAACAAAGCCTGGCTTCGTCTCCAGGTCTTTGAACTGTGCTACAAATGAAATACCTTCCAAGTAAACATTGCCCCTCGCTGATCATATTAGTGGGCTATGCAGCCAGCAGTGCACATTCAGCAACATAAAAAGCCTTCTGTGTTTGTGTTCAGAAGGGAAAGACACACACTTAGCGATACAACCCAGCCCACATGTACTGTATTTAGCGTCTCAGTAGTGGAGTCAAGGCCAGGCTGCTGGAGCAGGCAAGAGTGCCAACGTCTGGCCCCCTCGTGTCAGCATTGCTGCCATTGTTGCCGCCACTAGCAGCAGCCTTGGCCCAAGGGTGCTGGACGAAGGCTGCACCCTGCTGCTCCTGCGCCAGCCAAGCACTTCTGGGTGGGGAGGGGAACTGGGCAGGAGATGGGCGTGCTGGGAGGCGTGCTGGCCCAGGGAGGCGCCTAATGTGGGCTGGCGATGGGGCAGGGCCGCTGGCCTGGCTGTTCCAGAGCAAGTTTGGGTTGCGCCCGCGTTAACACAGGTTTGGAAAGTGCCTCCGTTCAGCTGAATTGTGTTACGCTTTCGGTATTGATTCTGTTGTCATCTGGTCCTTCCTCCCAGGAGCTCAAGTGGTGTGTAAGGAGCTGCATGTGATGATGGCGTTCCGGGTATCCCAAATGCGGGAATGGTCAAACAGCCCCCACAGGAGGAAAAGCCAGATGCTGTCACTCTCTGGCTGGCAAGCGATGGTGCCTGATGCATACTGACCACACCTGGCTACAGGTGCAGGACAACCCCCGCGCATGACTTGATGCAATCAGCATTGTCAGTGATGAGCAGTGGAATTCAAAATGGCTTCGCTCACACAACATCTCCCACGTCAACAGAAAATGACACCTCGTTTTCCACTAGTCTTTTCTATTATGCTTAGGAACAAGGCCAACTTGTGAAGGAGATGGGCCACCACAGCTGCCACAAGAGCAGACAAGCACAGGGCTGCACCCTGCTCCCACCTGAGGCCGCCCCAGGCTTGCAGTGAAGCCTCTTCCACCCTGGGGCACCTCACTCTGGCCACCAGAGGCAAGCACGACAGAACCGCCGGCAAAGGGCCTCCCTGCCACCTCAACTGAAACCATGTCTGGAATGTCGGGGTGGGAAAGTTTCCAAAAGCCTAAGGGCTTTCAAATCCTAACCAACATATGAACACCAGAGTAAGGGCAATGGAGCTCCAAGCAGGGGCGGACCTAGTCAAAATGGCGCCCGGGGCACCCAATAGAAGTGCGCCCCCATGGGAACCCAGGTCTACCCACCAGAAGCAGCCGCAAGTAGACCTGGGCTCCCCTCGAGGGAGCCCTGGTCTACGCATTAGAAACAGCCATGGGTAGACCTGGGCTCCCTTCAAGGGAGCCCAGGTCTACTCACGGCTGGTCCCAATGGCTGGGCGCCAGAGCCCAGGTCTACCCGCACAATGTTGCGGGGGCCACTGGCGCCCCCCTAGACAGCCCCAAGACGGCGCCCAGGGCTCTTGCCCCCCCTGCCACCCCCTAGATCCACCACTGATTACAATGCTTGTGTACATTCCAGAGAATATTACTAGATTTCAGCATCACTAAGAGTGCAAATCAACATCCTCTGTTGGCCCTACACTAGCACTAGCGTCAGCCCAAGGGTGCTGGCACAAGGCTGTGGTTCTAGGAGGAGGGAGGGTGCGTGGGCGGGAAGGAACCGGCTGGGGGTAGGTGGGCCGGTAAGCATGCTGGCCTGGGGAGGGGGCTGGGTTATTGGGGCCAATGGAGGCCGCGTGGCTTCCTTGGCTCTGTGCCCAAAGTTTAGCAGATCAGAGGAAACTGAACATGCCCTTGCCCCAGGGAGGCTCCCCAGAGCACCTAAGGTGCACTGGATATGATGCAGGCCTGCCAGCCCCACCATTCCAGCACAATTTAGGACTGCCCTCTGAGTGACAAATACCTGGCAGACTTAGAAACATGGTTTTAAGAGAAACAAAACATGAGAAGAATTTAAGCAGAATGATTCTCTCTCTCTTTCAATAGCTATAATTGGTATACCGAATCCCCCCCCCCAATATCAAATGGTAGCTAATTAGGAGGAAATTGGGCAGGGACTGGTACAGAGGGAAAGGAAATAAGGCAGGGAGCTTATTGAGGATACAGGAGGCGTATTTGTTGCTAAATAATGGTATCACATTTTAGCTCCTGAATAAGTTGAAATGCATTTAAAAGCTGAACAGCATCGTCATCCCTAAGAAGTAAAATGAAATGAATGCATAGATAAGAAAAGCAATATGATTTGTCTAGTATGATGAATGTTAGCGTTGATGTGATATTCACATTCATTTAAAAGTTGGATAGTGCTATTGCCAGTTTGAGATGACACTTGGAGGAAATACGGTATCTTTGGGTTCAATATGTCAGCCTATTAGCCGTGAAGGATATCAATGTGGACCTCTTAGAAGCCTACTAGCCCAACCGTAGTCGTGAGATGCCATGGCCTGTCACAAGATCAGCCATCGTATCCCTTGGGCTGCGGGAGCAGCAGGCGCTCCGTCACGGTTAACGTGGCAGCAGGAGCAGGTCGGGGGGGGCAACTGGGTGGGGGAAGGAAGGGGTGGATCTTGGTGATAGCCACATGCACCAGATTTTGTCCCCAACCCAGACAAGCTCCAGAGGCTCTTCAGAATTACGCCAGCAAACGATCCGGCCTACAACTGTAGAGACCCTTTGGGGACCAGCCAGCTTACGGAGAGGAACGAACACATTTTCTTTACTTACCTTCCCTGGGCTGCCTGGTCCATGGCCAGTCCAGCACATCCAGTGCATGCTATGTCAGTGGCACACTATAATCTGGGCCGGTCCTAGATAAGATTGGGCTGTAATTAGAGGGAAGGGCGCGAGAGGCAAGGCCCTCTGCCTGTAGTGGAGACCACCTGCCTTCTAGAAACCGAGCAGGGTGAGAAGCAGCTGAATCAATTGCCAGAGCTTAGAAACTGCAGGAGCTGAGAATGGCCCCTGTGCACTGTCCACGGCTGTGCAATTAGGATGCTTGGGGGGGGGCAATCCTCATTAGGCTTTGGGCCATCATAAAGGCAGATATGCCCCAACATGCTGCCACAGAGGGTAAGCTGTGCCAAGGCAGGTAAGCCCTTGCAAGGGGTGGGGACAGAGTGGGGCATGGAGTGGGGAGGAGCAGAGGCATTTCCGGGAGGGCAGAATGGGAGGGAGACGTGGGTCTCGGCAGCACTGGCATGCACATAAATCCTATCGCTGTTCCTTCCACGGCTCCTTCTCCCTTACTCTCCTAGGCCCCGGGTCAGCAAAATGGCTGCTGCAGCTCCAAGGAAACCCATTGGGGCAGTGGAGGCTTACCCTAAGCTAAGGGAATGACCATACCCTCCCCTCAAGGAGGCTTCGGGGGTTGCTCCTCTGGCAGTATGCAGCACATTCTCCAATGGCACGGCTGTGTTGCGTCTGTGTGTTTGTGTGTGTGTGTGTGGGGGGGGGGTTAATTACAATTGGACTGTCACTTTACCAGTAATTCTAGTGCCATGTTGAACTGGAAAAAGTTATGAGGGCAGAAACCCCAAACAGGACACAAGCAATGTGTTGTTTCTTGGTATTTGTACATTATTTGGCACCTGATGAGTTAGGCTGGGGTTGGAGTTCTAAATCACATTATGTTTTCCTGTAATTTTCTGCCTTTAAGATTGTAAGCTGCCTTGTGAAGTGGACAGCTGAGAATATACATTTTTTACATTTTCATCCATAATAGGGATCGTTTGCCAATTCTGAACACCAGAATGTATTTCCCCGAGTTTCTACCAGAATAGTGTCATAGTACTCTAACAGCACAAAAGGAAAGTATAAGTAGTCTTTTTTCTGATCTGCATGAAGGGGAGGAATCAAATCATTTTCCCTGTGAAATAATATTGCAGTTTGAGAGATGGGAAAATACGATTGCCTTGCCACAGAACAGCAAGTCGAGGAAGGCTGTCTGGATGTTTCAAAATAACTCTGTGCATTGATTTCACCATAATCTAATTGTGTGCAGAGGCACTTGCATGCGATGCACTTAAACTTTGCCCACATTTCCAGCAGCTTTTAGAAATGCATTCCAAAAACTACAGGCAGTAAAAAGAGCCAGTGTGAGAAAGAATATTGTGACTATTAGGGGCTCATCTAAGTAAAATGATAAAGATTTGACTTATCCTCTGGCATCCTTCTTGTCGTATTTCTTTGAGATGAAAGTCGTATTTATTATTGAAGGATGCAGACCATGTGAAGTGGAGAAATAATATTCTTGATATCAACAGCATCCCAAACTGCTAGTTCCTCATCCTCCCAGATATAAAACAGGAAATACATGGATAGATAGAAGTTGTTGTCCTGCTCACCTTGAACTGAAGTAGAAGTCAGTAAAATGAAGGTTTATGATAAACGAGGAAGGCCAGATCTGTAGGTAAGGGCGCAATCCGGCACATGTCACCGGGGCTGGCCTTTGAGTGTCACAAACATGACATAAAATGCGTTTGCACCACTCCTCTGCAGGATAGGCCAGGACACAGGGCATGTAAGGCCAGCCGAGTTAGGCCAGCACAGGGTCCCAGGCAGGGTGGAAGGAAGACAGGGGTACCAGTGGTGAGTAGTTAAACAGCTTGTTTAACCTTTGATGCCTGTTCTGAGGACCTAATCTGACCTATCCGTTTCACAAACCACCAAAAATTGAGTCATGAGTCATTGGTGGGTCCCGCACCCACAGTTTGAGAACCAATGCCTTAGAGAGCAATCCTAACCTGAAGTTAGGTCAGCCCAAGTTAGGCCAGCAAAGTTTGGCTGGCATGAGAGACCACTCTTGAGTTGAATATGTTTGGACCACTCTTGGAGTCAGAGAGGCCAGCACAGACATGCACCATCCTCCTGGACTCCGAGAGTGGTCCAAATGCTCTTTATGGCAGCCCTTGTGCTGGCCAAACTTTGCTGGCCTAACTGTGCCAACCTAACTCCAGATGAGGGTTGCTCTATTAATGCATTAGAAGATTGATCAGTGGTTCTCAAAGTTCTCATACTTTGAGACTGAGATACAGTCCATGATGGGTGGTGCAACCTCTTTATTTTTGAAGCAGGCTACCTCAGAATGCCAGGAGCAAGGGAGAGGCCACAGGATGCAGACATCTTGTTGGCTCGTATGCTCCCTGAGGCACCTGGTGGGCCACTGAGAGATACAGGAAGGTGGACTGGATGGACGTTTGGCCTGATCCAGCGGGGCTCTTCTGATGTACCAATCTAATGACAAAGAAGCACATTCATGTCCCAATCCTATCTCCTGCCATTAGTGCTGATGCAGCACGGAGGTGGTGCTGCATCCAATAGTGGTGGTGGGGGATCAGGATGACAATCCATCACATTTTGTGACAGCACAAATGATGCTGCACTGCCAGAACATGAATTCTGGTAAGGGGGGATAGTATTGGGCAGTAAGAAAGGTATATAATTCAAGGGGAAATGCCATAGCATTTGAAATGAATCTCATTAAAACAAAGGCAAATACTAGTCTCTGATATGAAATACACCTGCGTAAATTAATCTGCTAATGTAATTTAGCAGAGGTGTTAAATGAACACATGAGGAGAGGAGGGTTAATAAACATTCAATTCAAAGGAGGTGACAATCTTCTTTGGCACAGGATCTGTGCCTTCTGTGCTAGAGATTCTGACTGAGTGCCCCCAATTGTCACAAATTCAACAGTTTAACATGTTTCTATCACTTCATCTATCACATAAGCCTTGAGGAGGCTTACCTCTCAAATTTCCGCCTACTATGAAGCTGTTAACAGTACAGAATTCTCACTGGGAGAAGGAAAGACTTTAAAATATATTATTATTGAACTGGCAATGAGAAGAACCAGAGCGCAATCCTAAATGGGAGTTAAAGGTAAAGGTTTCCCCACGACCGAATGGTCTAGTCATGACTGACTATAGGGGGCGGTGCTCATCTCCGTTTCAAAGCCTGTAGAGCCGGCGTTTTTGTCCGAGGACAAGCTTCCATGGTCATGTAGCCAGCATGACTCTATGCCGTAGCGCACGGAACGCCGTTCCCTTCCCACCGCAGTGGTCCCTATTGATCTACTTGCATTTTAGGTGCTTGCAAACTGCTAGGTTGGCAGGAGAAATGGGAGTTAGGCTGGCATAAACTAAACCAGCAAAGTCTGGCCAGCACAAGGGCCACCCTAAAGTGCATTTGGACCACTCTTGGAGTCATTGAGGATGGCTCACGTCTGTGCACTGGCCTCTCCGACTCCGAGAGTGGTCCAAACATACTTTATGGTGCCTCTTGTGCTGGCCAAACTTTGCTGGCTTAGTTTATGCCGGCCTAACTCAGTTTAGAATTGCGCCCTTAGTTGCTGTGATAGTTTGTTTGTTTATTTATTTATTTATTTAATGTTTATCCCGCTTTTCTGCCCAAGGGCACCCAAGGCGGCTTACAACATTAAAAACAACACAATAACCCACAATATATACAATTACAACAATGTTAAAAGCAAAAAAAAAAAAACAATTAAAATTTGGTGTGGAATAAGTTGCTGTGGAATAAAAGTTGCTGTGGAACAACCACATTTTAAAATAGAGAAGTCGTTTCATGAATTTATCATACATATATTTAAACATTATATACATTATTACATAAGTATAATATAGCCTTGGGAGAGCTGTGGGAGGCCCGGTGGGGAAGGGGGTGGGGCCAGGATCCATCATTTAGACTGGATCCTAACCCCATCCTTGGCCGGGTCGGCCCTACACAGGCTGCTTGGATCTTTGGCACAGAGCCAAGTAGTCCCATGGGGTGGATGAGGCTTTACCCTGGGTTGTTGTTCAGTCGCTAAGTCGTGTCCGACTCTTCGCGACCCCCTGGACCACAGCACGCCAGGCCTCCCTGTCCTCCACTAGCTTCCTGAGTTCGCCCAATTTCATGTTCATCGCTTCGGTGACACTGTCTAACCACCTCATCCTCTGCCGCCCCCTTCTCCTTTTGCCTTCAATCTTTCCCAGCATAAGGGTCTTTTCTAAAGAGTCCTCTCTTCTCATGAGGTGGCCAAAGTATTTGAGCTTCAGCTTCAGGATTTGTCCTTCCAGGGCGCAATCAGGCTTGACTTCCTGGAGGACTGACCAGCTGGATCTCCTTGCAGTCCAGGGGACTCTCAAGAGTCTTCTCCAGCACCATCATTCAAAAGCATCTTACCCTGGGTAAGGGCAACCAATCCCCTCAGCCCACGGTGACCTCTCCTGTGCTGGAGAAGGCACAGGCCAGCCAGTCTGCATGTGCCAGGGCAGGGCAGGGCAGGATTGGGCTGTTGGTTTTGTGATCTGAGGGCATGATTTTCCTGTGCAGTGTAATCAATCCCAGCTTCTATCTGTCTCACGCTGGTCTGCTCGTTGTCTCCATTTCCATTTGCCAGTCTGGCAATACAGAAGGCAAGCAGAAAAATTCATTGTCAGTGAGTTTAAAACAGAGACAAGGGCAGCGCCACTTCACTCAGCGCATCAGTAATTTGTGTAATCCCTGCTGCAAGATGTGTTGATGGCAACTAGCTTTGTGGTCCTGGAAAAGAACTGAACACAATTCTGGGGGATAACTCTATATCAAGAGCTGTAGGACTTGGTAGATAAAGGAACCTCACAAGGGATAAATAATATGATTCTTATAAGGAGCTTGTTGGCCCAACTTGAAGACTTTGCTGTGCCAGAAGATCCGTGATCAAAACTCAAAAGGCCATTCTTCCATCGTGCCATTGCCACTTGTTCTGCATGACAGAGCACAAGGGAAGTCATTTGGATGCCAGGTGCAAGGGAGTGGCCACAGGATGCAGGCATCTTGTTGTCTTGTGTGCTCCCTGAGGCACCTGGTGGGCCACTGGGAGATACAGGAAGCTGGACTAGGAGGGCCTTTGGCCTGATCCAGCAGGGCTCTTTTTTGTTCTTTGTATGCCTAATACATACCTTACAGTGTAATCCTGTCCATGTTGACTCAGAAGTAAGCCCCATGGAATTTAATGGGATGTACTTGCAGGTAAATGTGCCTAGAATCACATCACATCCCTTGATGCTCAGAAGTCTTTAGGATACCCAGACCTTTCCCCAGATATACACCACAGGCTTAATGCTTCTTTCCAATTAATGTTTCCAATCTGCTTTGCCTCCACTCCTCCTCGAATGAGCTTTGTTATGAGTCTACTCTGACTAATTGGCTGTGGGTTTTTTCTGCTCCTGATCTCATCATGGCTTTGTCACACCATTGGCAGCTCCTCAGAAGGGGGTAACGCATTTTCCTTTCACCTGGGAAAAACACTCGCTCGAAGCACTATATTTTAAATAATGCCTTTGTAATTTTGCAAATTGTCATTGTGCATTTAAAAAATGTGATGCATACAAATGCATCTCTTTAAAGCTGGAAAGCTTCGAGCTAAAGAGATCCAATTTCCAAAAGCCTTTTCAAGATGTAGAATAATTGAACACTGGACTGCCGGTCAGAGCATTTGTTTATTGTGCACCCTGATTTTTGTGTCTGTTTCAGGAAACGATCCTGCCTTTGCATTCACAATGGATTTTGACCACATTTTTCCTCTTATGGGAAACAGCAGAAAATGCTGCTTCAAAAGTCCCCTGGCTCAGCTAAGCAATATTGATCTTTTCTTCTTGCCTCTCGAGGACCAGGAGAACTGAAGGACAGAAAGGGCGCAATTCTAAACTGAGCTTGGCCGGAATAAACAAAGCCAGCAAAGTTTGGCCAGCACAAGGAACACCATCAAGTATGTTTGGACCACTCTCAGAGTCAGAGAGGCCGGCACACAGACATGCGCCATCCTCCCCGACTCCGAGAGGGGTCCAAACGCGCTTTATGGTGTCCCTTGTGCTGGCTTAGTTTATGCCGGCCAACTCCAGTTCAGGATTGCCCCCTAAATCTGGTCCAAAACTTGGTGCCAAACTCTTTTAGTTGGTATACAAGAGGAAGGCAGAACTGGCATTTGTGTGGTGCTGGGGCCATAGATCGGGAAGTGCTTGCGCATAGCTCTGAGGGTTTATGTGAGTTAAGCATCCCTGAAGGCAACATACTGGTGGATGGGGGCTCATTTGCATAATCCAAATTCAGTTTTCTGAGGCGCAAAAGTGGAAGTAGATGAGTAAATATTTGTAGGGGAGAAGATGTCAACTTATACTCTATGTAAGTATATTCACTTGAAGGCGCCATGTGGAAGAAATGATATTGTCTCTTTATTTTCTACTCAGGAATTCAGTTTTCAGGGAAAATGCCATTTTTCTTCCCTCTGTTTTGCTGCAGCCAAATAAGGCAAATGTAATTGGATCTCATTCTGGAGACGTCAGTGCCAAAAGAGCCATGTGATCATCTGTGATTCTTGCATGATTGTTTCATTAACGGACACTTTGGTGATGCTGCGTCCCTCATTTGGTTTGTTTAATTTCACATGTTTCTTAAGAAGGAATCATTTTCTATAATGCATAATGAATCTGTGAATGGAGAATAGGACCGTGACTGCTTCCTACAATGTGGCTGTGCATGGCAGTTCTGCCCCAGACTGCCAGCAGTTCAGCAGAAGCAGTTCATATGCATTCACAACTGTCTGCACAGAGTCACTCCAGATAATCAAGATAAGAAACAGGCAGGGTTCCTAATTGCTTGGAGGTGCTATGTGCATGGAGTTGCAAGCACATAAACACTCCATCAAATGAATAATGTTGGCCAAATGTATGCAGGTCGGGAGCACCAGGCATGCTGATATGGGGGTGGGTCCAGCAGGTGCATTCTCACTTCCATCCCCTTTCCATGTGTAGTCCATATATATATAAGTGATGGAACATTTGCACAACCCTACCGAAGAGAGCTGGAAGGGAAGAAGCTAGTTTCAAGTATGAAGAGGCAAATGGAGTACAGTTAGAGAAGCTGTAAAGAGCAAGGAAGCTTCTTTCCGTAAATGGAAGTCTTGCCCAAATGAAGAGAATAAAAAAGAACATAAACTCTGGCAAAAGACAAGTAAGAAGGTGATACGGGAGGCCAAGAAAGCGTTTGAGGAACGCATGGCTAGCGACATAAAGGGGAATAATAAACGCTTCTTCAAATATGTTAGAAACAGGAAACCTGCCAGAGAGGCGGTTGGCCCGCTGGATGGTGAGGGAGGGAAAAAGGAGATAAAAGGGGGCTTTGGGGGAGGGGAAATAAATAAAAGGGGAATAATAGAATAAAATAAAAAGGGAAATTGCAGAGAAGTTAAATGACTTCTTTGCAGCCGTCTTCAAGGCAGAAGACCTTGGACAGGTACTGCTGCCTGGACGCCCCCCCCCGACTAAGGAATGAGCAGCCCAATTAAATCTGAAGCTGCGCTGGAGCAGGCAGGCCTGCGGGCCTGTGGGGCATCCAGTGCAGCTCAGGAGCCTCCTCGGCCACTCCCTTGCACCTGGCATTCTGCAGTAGTGCATTTGAGGGGCTGCCCCCTGGTTCTGGTGAAGTGAGAGAGGGAAAAGAACCTCCCTCTCTCCACTCTATCCCTCCCATGCAGAAGTTTGTCCCCCTCAGGGGGACATGATAATTCCATAAACCCATAAATCAATGGATTTACTTCCAGGTGAGTAAGATGGATAAGATTGGCAAGAAATAAAAAGTTGTTGTGTCAAATCTTCATTAAGGGCTTTCCATTGGGGGGGGGGAATGGAAAAAAAATGTTCTTCTGGTCCATTCTGGTGATAACTGGATGTGCAATATTGGAACCAAATGATAAATACTATGCAAAAGAGAGGGATAAAAAACACTTGTTCTACCACATTTGAAAAATTAGAGATGATCGGGCTGCTGCCATTTTGCATTTTTCAAAGGCAGTATGTTAACTTAGCATACAATTCTGATCATCATCACGTAAATCCTACTGAAATCTGCTTTCACTTAAAAAAAGAAGAAGCATAAACCAGTATTGATGCAAAACCTTCCATCTTGTCAACACAGTTCTTGGGGGAAAAATAGCCTATATTATAAAAAAAGAGCAGCAGAATCCCATCAAGGCAGGTCCCCCCCACGTCCTCTAATTTAGATTTTTTGAATGCAACGCTTTGGGTTCCAAGTGTGGCTTATTTCTGTTCATAAAGAACATTATGGCCCCCACCTGAAGTATTTGTGCAAGCTTGAGTTGCTAACCTGCAATTGTCCGGGGTCAAATGATGTCTCCTTGTCCTGTTGCGCAGGGCGAGAAAGCCCTTGAAAGCGCCTGTGGAGTTCCACTTCCTTTGAGCACAGCAGCACTGCACGATCCCGATCAGGCTTGGCTCTGCTTGTTCCTTTGGCTTCTGCAGACGTGGTGGGCTGATTCAGGGACCGGCTTTGCCTGTAAATGGTGACGCCATAAGCCAGCCCAGTCACATTTCAACAGCAGGAGGTTGAAAGGAAAACCAAAGCCATACAGGATGTCTATAAAAATCTGTTAAAAAATGGCACTATATTTCACTTTAACAGCAATACATGAAAGCTCCTTTTATAGGAATTCCTTATCTTTGCTTAAAAGCCTGCTAACGGCCAGATCTTAATGAGGTGTTGCACCAACAAATGAGTGTCTACGTTCCTTTGTTCCGGAAGAGAAACATTTACAGCCCAATCCTAACGACATCTCTGTGCAATGATGCAGTGGCGCTTGCGCCAGTTATGCTGCACCCATGGGGGGTGGATTTCAGCTGTTCGAGGTCTCATCAGGGTAAGGAGACATTGCAGCCCAGTCTTATGCTCGGCGGCCCCTGGTGGAGCAGTGGTGCCAAAATGGCGACTGCTGCATCCTTAGCCCACTGCCAGGATCTCCTCGGGGTAAGGGAGCATTTCCTCTGTTACCCTGAGTAATGCCTCTATGGCGCCAACGGGTCTTCTCGGCTCTGTGCCCCGCTACTGAGTGGGCACAGAGTCAAGGAGACCCATGTTGGGCTATCTGGCTCATGTGGGGATTAGGGCTCGGCAAACGATGCTTTAAGGCACATTTATGACACCTGGAGCTGGTGGTACAAACATACCACTGGCAATAGAGCCCTCAGGACTGGGCTCATTTGTCCCCTTGCCTGTAGCTCAGCCCCAGAAAGCTGCTACAGGTCAACTCAGACCTGCAACAGCCAAACAGCTACTGCAAGTCCATGTTGATCCATGGATGAGGCCCAGGAAGGGAGAATAAGATACTGTGCACGCTGGCACCACCATCCCACCCCCCTCCCAGGCCTTTTGTCCAGTTAGGTCAGTCTTGTCCTGCTAATGGGCCAGAGAGTTCCAGGTTTCAGGTGGGGTCTTTCTAGTCCAACGTTTGGACCAGGGGCCTCATCCATGCAATGTATGCAATCTTTCACTGAGCTGCTTGCCACACTGAGAAGCTTCTGTAAAGAAGCTGTTTCTACTGCCCACTTGCCAATTGTCAACATACACAATTTTTTTAGTGCATAAAGTATTCCACAGAAGTGTTTCATCTTTTTTCTTGTCTTAAAGTCATGCAAATTATGTGCTGAGTCCTAATAGAGACCATTTTCCCTATAGAGCAAAGAATCCGAATATATCTGTTCTGAATACATCAAGGGCATTTAAATAAATGGCCCAAATAAAGACTTAAAAAATATTCTTTATATGGATCTTATGACTTTCGTAGTACCCACTAGAGAATAAACCATGACTGTTTCTCAGAACCCTTCTCTCTTTTTGGCGGTTTGTCACCTTCAGCTGGGAGATTGTGGGAGCAACCCTAACCCTCTCCTGGAACAGGCTGGCCGGCTGGCCGGCGTTGCATCTAGCAGGTTACAATGGCCACTTGTAACCTTGCAGGTTAGGAGGCCACTGGAGCCTCCATGGGGCAAGGGAACATTTGGCCCCTTACCCCAATGTAGGTGCCAGCTGCCCCTATGGGGCTACTCAGATCTGCTCCTGCAGGTGCAAGTCTGAGAAGGCCGCAGCAGCCCAAATTAGGGCCACATGGCCCAGGGATGAGGTTTGGATGGCTTCATCAAACTCCGCCCCCTCCCCAGTCCGCCCTGCCCTCCCTCCCACCTTCTCCACCCCATTCTACCCCCTCCCGCCTTCCTCCTATCCAGAAACTGCCTGGGTCAGCCCTGTGCCAGAAGTGCTGGCGCACATGTGCTTTATGGCACTTGCGCAACAGTGCAGGGCCAGTGCAAGTGTCTTGTGTCAGCCCAGGGGACTGAACTTAGGGGAAAACATGGGCTTTCCCACTGAGTAATAGTAATACGCTGAGTAATAGAGGACCCTCCTTCTCCTCCTCCTCCTCCTCCTCCTCCAAATCCAGCCACCTGCCACTTTGTGAGCTTTATGTGAACCTCCAGCCACAATGCTAGCCAAGATGTAGCTGTGTTCAGTCCAAGGTCAGCAGCAAGTGTACATAACGACACAAAAGTGCAAACTGGAAATGGGGCCAATGCCAACACTAATAGGGATCTAGCACTTGCAGTCACACAGACCTGACCTTTTTCAGCAGGACTATATCAATAGTTTGACAGATGACCAACCAGTATGGAAACTCTCAGGTAGAGAGAAGTAGGGATTTTATAATGAGTCCAGAATCCTGGCTAGGTGTGAATGGTGAGCAGAATATTTTACATAAGGACATAAGAAGAGCCCCACTGGATCAGGCCAAGGCCCATCTAGTCCAGCTTCCTGTCCAGCTTCCTTTATCTCACAGTGGCCCGGCAGACACCTCAGGGAGCACATGAGACAACAAGATGCTTGCATCCTGTGGCCACTCCCTTGTATCTGGCATTCTGAGGTAGCCTACGTCTAAAGGCCTGTAGCCTTGGATGGGCTTTTCCTCCAGAAATCTGTCCAGTGCCCTTTTAAAGGCACCTAGGCCAGATGCCATCGCCACCTCCTGTGGCAAGGAGTTCAACAGATCAATTACCGGCTCAGTAAAAAAGTATTTCCTTTTATCTGTTCACACTCTCCCAACACTCAATGTCAGTGGATGTCCCCTGGTTCTGGTACTGCGAGAGAAGAAAAAGAACATTCTTCTATCCACTTTATCCATCCCATGCATAATTTTGTACACCTCAATTCCTGGCTCTAGGTCATTTTCTTTATTTGTAGGCTAAGGAGGTCAACCCGAACACTTGCCCTTGTACGCAAGAGTATGAGGCTTTGAGTAGAACTCTTGCTCCAGATGAAGGTTAGCTTGTGCTTCTTGCATTTCGCTCACATATGTTTACAGCCTGCTGCTGTTCATCTCTTCCATCCATGGAACTCTTGCTGCTCCCAAGCAGTTAGGTTTGTGTCTAACTGGGTCACCTAAGAAGACGTCTCTTTGGGACAACATAAATCATTCCTGACAGTTAATAGTCACTTAAAGGAACAACTCAACTTATCATGCTCTGTCTGTTAATGTGAACACATTATGCATGATGAGAAGCATTTGTCACAATGCATAAATCCTCAAATGGATCTCAAAATGTGTTTTGTTAATTACACTCAGCAGTTCCAAACTTTCAGATCGCACTGGCCACCTTTCAGAAAATATGGTCATATTTGTAACATTGGCAATGGGTCCAATGGAAGGAGCTATAACTCAGTTTTCACTCTCCCTTAGAACTGTGTGTCTTTATTGCAGAAATAGTTCTGCATAGCTTAAAAAAATGCCTACCCTCAGGGCGTACACGTTCTTTGATTGAATTGAGCAGTGGTTCTCAAACTATGGGACTGGGACCCATCAGTGGCTTAGGACCCAATTGTTGGTGGTTTGCAAATCTAACAGGGCATATTAGACGTTGTGCATCAAGGGTTGGTGGGGGAAGCATGGCTATCACCACGATAGCCACACCCCTTGGCACTTATAGATCAGGCAGCAGCCTTGTGGGCCTCTTTGGGACTCAATGGACTAGAGGATGGAGTTAGGTTAGAAGTCTACAGAAACACTGTAAGACACAAGATGGAAGACAGAACAAGGAACAAGGGACAAATTTGTTCTCACCTGCCTTTGACAGTAGAACTAGGTCCAATGGGTACAAACTGCAAGAGAGGAGATTCTGGCTGGACATCGGGAAGAGGTATGACAGTGGAACAGATTGCCGAGGAAGGTGGTGGATTCTCCCTCATTAGATATGTTCAAGCAGAGGCTTGACAGGCAGCTGCTGGGGATGCTCTAGGGGGATTTCCTGCTACAGGCAGGGGGTTGGACTAGATGACCTTGTAGGTACCTTCCAACTCTATGATACTATGATTATATGGGCGAAATCCTAACCTAGAGTTAGGCCGGCATAATTAGGCCTGCAAAGTTTGCCCCAAACAAGGGCCACCATAAGGTGTGTTTCGACCACTCTCGGAGTCAGGGAGGATGACGCACGTCTGTGTTCTGGCCTTTCTGACTCCAAGTGTGGTGCAAACATACTTTATGGTGTCCCTTGTGCCAGCCAGCTTTGCTAGCCTAACTGGGCTGGCCTAACTCCACGTTAGGATTGTACTCTATGTGTCTATTGCCACATATTCTTTATAATAAAACAACCATAACTAATAGACAATGATACTGTGGACATCCCAAGGGTGTGTAAACTTCTTCTCAATCATTCTCCATCCAAACTGGGAGGCTAGAAGGTGGAAAGGATGACAGGACCATTGCATGCTGGACAATTGGGTCCTAGCCTAATGGCATTCTGGCCATTGGCGACCCTGGACATTTGTGCCCCCTTTTTTTGCCCAATATGTGAATATTTATCTCAGATGTACTGTTTTATTTTTAAAACACAAAGGTAGGGTTAAGGTTATGGCTGGGATGAAGCTTTGCATATATATCATGGGATTTGTTGCCCTGTTCCAGTTTGTTGGTTATCCAGTTATAGTGGGATGCAAAATAAGCCAGATTCTAATGCCAATGACCAGGACGCATTTGACTGGGACCCAGTTGTCCAGGGCACAAAGACCTTGGCACTGACCTGCCTATTCAGTCCACGTGTGTTCAGCTGTTCAGAGTTTTGCGAAGGTCAGCTAAATGTGGTGCATCTTCATCTGGTACGATGGCTGCTTCTGCAGGAGTGGGAAGCACTGTGTGATCTGCTCAACCCGTGTGAGAGCCATGTTTGTAGATGGCCCCACTGTGATGAGAGAACTGGCACCCCATTGCGATGCAGCCAGCCCCAGGAGCAGACACAGTCTCTGAGGAACACACTCAGTTTCGTTGGGCAAGCATGTCTTTCATCTTCTAAACAATTTTGACATGTTTGCATCTTTTGAGATAATAAATGCAGTGTGCAGTGAGATGTATTTGCTTGGAGGCCCCGGATCAAATTCAAGCCTGCTGTGAACATGCTGGGTCGCCGTCGGCAAGACACTCAACCTGTGCCTTCCTTCCCTAAATGCATAACTTGAGGTTAATCATAGCGAACCTCTGCGTCGGAGGTGGAAACGAAAGCCGTGGGAGGACAGGGGAAGTGGTGCGCCATGATGTCATCAGGAGGAGCATTCAGGTCTGGCCTTTGCAAACCAATAAATTTGCCTTGGGGCACATATTCCTGTCTAAGCCATCGTCTTTCCCAAGCGCTGCCAGAAAGACACTTCGCAGTTCATGTTATATTAAGGCTACGTTATTATATAATAATGTAATGATTATTGTGATTTAACAATCCAGAAGGAGCGGGAACAGTGGTAGAGTGGTTAGTTTTGAAGTGCACCCCACTAACCCTGCAGCCATGTCCCACAAACACTGAACAACAATGAAATCAATATTAAATCTTTATTAAAGAGTGTTTTCGTCTCCAATTCTCCTTCCTTTGAAACCTATTATACTGAATTAAAAAAATCTAGCTTATTTCATACCAAACTCTAGGTCTGGCTTGCAATTGTTCAAAGCAAACATACTGTGTAGTGACTGCAAAATTACAACATAGCCCAGATCAATAGGAATGGAATATTAGCATGCTCACCTATGCATATTGTGGCCAATAGGATTTACTTCCAGGTACATTTGCACAGGATTATATTATTATATTTAATTATATTTAATATAATATAATATAATATAATATAATATAATATAATATAATATAATATAATATAATATAATATAATATATACATTACATATAATAATTATTCCTGTTCCTTCTGGATTGTTAAATCACAATAATTATTACACAGGCCAGATCAGAGCTTGTCAAACTTTTTATCCCTGCGACCCACTTTGTTGGCCATGGAAACTACATTGCAACCCATAATGCCTTGCAGCTTCCAGGTTGCACCCCAGAATGTCTTGGGCTTCTGGGTAATGCTGGTATGCAACCCACTTCATTGGCAGAGTCATGCCCCAGAATGCCTGACAGCTTGTAGGTGGTGCCAGCGTACGACCCTCCAAAAATGACCCGCCCATTCTTTAGAGGCTTCCCCCAGATCAGGAGAATCACCCTATGACCAGGGACTGCCCTGGTCATAGGATGCAACAGTCACCATTTTGGCCGCGCTGCATTGGTGGGCATGGGGTAATGGATAGGTTTGGGCTGTTAGTGTCACATTCAAAAGCTTGACTCTTTGATCTCACCTGGACCCACATCCAGAGGTAGAGGCAGGGTCCTGCAGGGGGTGACGCAGCAATGGGTGCCAGCGAGGCACGGCTGCACGGAACAACCTGCGCAGTGGCGATGACTTCATTCTAAGATCGGGGGTGCCCATGGCCATGCCCCCGACGTTGACATGGCCACGCCCCCTGATGTGACCATGCCCCTGTCATCTCCCAAGGATGGGGCACGCAATCGCCATTGCAATCGCGCACCCCGGCATCAGGAAGGGGTCTTCTGGCTGACAAGTCTCTGGGCAGCCAGCCGGCCAATCAGGGTGCTGGAGGGGAGGAACCATTGGGTTGCAGCCGCATCCCATTCGCTCTTGCTGCTTCTGGAGCGAGCATGCACAGTGGGTGCCTCGTGTCACGACCACTGCGTATGCTTGCAGTCGGCTCTGCTCTTTGCAGGGGGGCACGGGGGGCAGAAATTGGGGTGGCACAGCCACACCCACAAAATATTGGGAGGGCCATTGGCCCATGTGCCATGCCCAAGTCAGCGCTACTGAACCTGCACATATTTCGGGCCCCTGCCCCCTCCCTTGCGCTTGGATTGCTCCTTAATGGAGCTATTCTGGGTGCAGGGAGGCATGGCTTGGCGACGCCCAGGTGCGTTATGTATTGGAAAAGGCAGGAGATACCCCAAGGAGATGGGGAATGGTATCAGCAATGGCCCCTTGTCCCAGATTAGCCAGGGATTACAGGGTCAACCCCCAAAGTCTCTGCAAGCAGCAGGAACATGGCTGCAAGTTCATGAGGGTTCTGGCTATGAAGGGAAGTTAGCACGGGTGCAGCTGGGTGTGGCTGATGAATTAAAGCCTGCCTAGCAACAGACACCAATTGGCCTGACTCAGTATAAAGCTGGAGGCAGGAGCTGCAGTAAGGCACCAGGGTAGGTGCTGGAGGCGAGCACCAGGTAGGTGCAGCACTGGATATTGGATGGATGGATTGGGACTGGCCAGTGGATGGAGTGTTAAAGGGCTGGGTAAGGTAAGGTGGGAAACTATTGGGAACTGTTGTATGGCTGCCACACCCCTGGAGCCATCAAGTGGAGGAGGCAGTTGTGGCTTGGGCAAGCTGACTGCCTATTGTTTGGTGGTGGGGTTTGTTGGGGCTAGACTTAGGGTAGTTTGGAGCCAAGCCAGTGATGAGGGCAGTCTGGAGGAGGCTGGCCAGCCAGGGATCCCAAACAAAGCTGCTGGCAGAGAGGAAGCCCAGTGGGTGACTGAACCCCCTCCCTCCTGCCTATCTCTGAGGCCGCTCTGTGGGGAAACTAGTTAGCCTACTGTGGGCATTGAGGCCCTCGGGGAGGCCCAGCAGGGAATTTGGCAGAACACGTGGTAACGTCACCCTACCCCTGGGCATGCTCAGATCTACATTGTGGACATTATATTCATGTAAAGTAGTAAGAACTCAGAATTACCAGTATGTTTTTCAAGACTATTATAACTTTGTTCAGAACGAGACATCAAGAAGTAACCTTTGGAATGCAGTAAAAGTGATGATGTTTCAACTGCAGCAGTGAAGTTTTTATGGTAATCTTCATGTGCCCTCAACTTTACACTCATTTTTAGTTTGTCCATGCAATGTGGGCATGTGTGAACTCTAGTCATTCTCTCAGAATCTCATTTAAATATTTGGTACTAGATTTATTTTGCACCTATATTAGTATTATAAATTACATGATATTTTAAGTAAAAATGACCTCTGGGTCAGTATTTCCTGACAGTTAATGTCTGTCCAGAGAAGTTGGGCCCTGAGGTTAGCTGGCCATTAACTAGAAAGATCTATCCGTAATGCCATTATTCCCTCCATAAAGCATACTGAATGCAAATTATATCAGGTACAATTTTCTAATGTATCTCATCGTCTATTAATGCTGCCCTGTTACATCTCCAGCAATTAATGGCTAAAGTTGATTAAAGAAATCATGGCTTCATTTTAAGAACCACTCTCCTGCCATTTTCTTTTAATAAGAAAAATATTTTATTCCTTTGTCTAAACCATACCTAATTCAGGGATCAGGCATGATTCTATATGCTTTGAAAAACGCCAGGCATGGTGATGATGATGATGATGATGATGATGATGATATGTGTGATGTGTAAACCTTGGCCCCATTTAAATGTTAATGTTATCAATGAGAAAATTATCCTACTGAAATCAATTAAACAAGTTGGATGCTGCTCAAGTCCCATAGCATTTAGTAAGGGGACACAGCCCAATCCTATCCATCCCTCCCACTCCTGCTGGTGGTGCACTGTCTCCAGAGGGGAGACTCTATATGCTTTGAAAAGGGGATTTTATGATTCTATATGCTTTATGATTTAAATCCCCATACACCTCTGTAAACCTCCTGCTCCACAATGATCTCCTCCTGGGAGGCTGCCTAAAAGGGGGATAGGGTCCAGCAAGTTCTTTGCTTTTGCCCCTTTGCTACTGAAGCCACTGTAACTCCTGGAGGGTGTGGAGGTCCTGTGGCATTCTTGTGTCACGGTGTGTGTGTGTGTGTGTGTGTGTGTGTGTGTGTGTGTGGAGTCATTAGGGCTGCTTAAGGGAGGTAAGGTGCCTGTTGTCGCATTGCTCATTCCTTGTGGCTGGTGGGGGGGTTGCCCCCCCCCCAGCATTGGCTGCTCACTCACCCTGCATTTGCCCCTGCTCCGTTCATCCTGGTGGCGTTTCCCAGGCTGCATGCGTTGGGGCTGAGTGAACGGCACCTTGGGCATCACATTGATGCCACAAGGGTGCCACACAGAGGAGGCACTGACTTCACAGTCATGACACATGCCTGTCACAAGGATGAATAACCAGCTGCATGATGATGACTCACGGATGTCACGCAGATGATGTGCCTACTTCATGGTGATGACACACAAAGGACACATGGATGATGTGGTGACTTTGTGGCATGATGTGCTGCCATCAGGATGCTGCTCCATGAATTCATGTTCATGGCCACTGGAGGGCTGCACCATTGTTCCTCTGCCAGAACAGGTTTTGCATATGGACCCCGGTGCATAGACATTGGTGCGCCGTCGGCATGGCATTGCATAGCATATGATGGCTGTCGGGCGCCCACCCCACCTTACCTGTCCAGTCCAGAGGGACATGAGAGGTTCAGCCGGGGGCTGCCTGCTTGCCTCCCAGCCATCGCGCCGAATGACTGCGCACACGCAGCCGGGGGGCCCAGGCCGCGCCTGTCCAGTCTCCCCCATGAGGGGCAGACCGGCGGCAAGGCACACTTGTTGGGCATTGCCCGGGGGGGCTGGGGGGGCCACGAACCCGATCGCCCCTCAGGGCGTGATCCCCGACCTCCGGACAGGGGCCGGATGGGATCCTCCTCCCTGGCTGGTGGAACGCGACCCCACCCTCAGGACAACACCCAGGGTGGGGAGGAGAGGGGTACAGCTGGTTGGGGGAGGGCTCTACCATGGCACACACACCCTGGGATAGGCTGGGCGGAGCAAAGGGGGAAGAACGAGGGATGGGAGCGGGGGAGACTCCCATAAATTGCTGGTGTGAGAGACTGGCTTCTGGGAGTCCTCAGCCGGCCCTCTTTCTTGAACCCTGTCGGAGAGTCGGGCCAGGGTGGAGCAACCCCCAACCTCCGGTGACTCAGATCCTGAGCTTCTGAGGCACAGACTGGCCCAGGAAGAGCGTCTTGGGTTTAGGCGCCGAGGCCGACAGGCTGAAACACTATCTGGACGGCGGGCGTGCCAAGCCCGCCCCGGACAATGGCCATGGCACTGGCATCCATGCTCTGAGGGTAGACAACAATGAGTTGGAAATGCTGCAGGCTTTGGTCCCTTGGAAAACCATGGAATGTAAGTACTTAAGGGGGCAATTCAGGTTTTGTAGAAGTTTGCTATCTAAGGAGAGGACAAACAAATCCCTTTTCTTCCTCCCCCCCCCCACTAGCAGGGTTGGATGATGTTCAGAAGCATCTGCCCTTGAATAGCAAACAGTTGTTAATTCTTCTAAGTAAGCATTAAATGAAAACTGGGTAAATTGTGATCCGGCTCCATCTTCTTCACGGAGGAGAAGTGAGTGGGGCTCCAAAGCCGGTCGTCTGTTGTCTGGGGCAGAGATTCCAAAGGGGAGCAGAGAACCCGACCTTCAGTCAAAGCGGATGCCAGGTCTGCGCCGGCTACCTGCGGGTTTTTTTTTTTTGCTTAATTAACATCAGGAAGTGTGTCTGAAGTGCGACTGAGCTGAAGCTACTTACCTAATTTTGTGCTCTTTTTCATGAATGCTAAAAAGTGCCTCCCATTTTCTGCCGTTTTTAAAATGGATTGCAAACTGTTTTGATGCCGGTAGGTGCCCTTTTTGCCACCTGGCTGCTGCTGCTGCAGCTGGCAGTCTTCGGACCCCACCCTAGCCAACTTGCCGGCGCCAATGCCCTGCACCCAGACCCGTAGCAGGCTAAAAAAGTGCCGGGGGCAGGGCAACATCACCCCCCTTGTGCCATGGGCAGCGCAATCCTATTGCGCCTCTTGCGTCGTGGCTACGTCATAGCGTCAACGCAAGGCGCGGAGCACCCCCGCGCCAGTGCTCGAGCAACAGGACCGGCGCTGCTGCAACCGCTCTGAGCCTCTCTCGCGCCGACTGAAGCAAGTGGGCGCGAGGGAGGGTCCGTGCCAAGGCGGCACAGGGATTGGAAGGAGGGAGGGAGGCGGGGGAGGGACTTGGGAGGTGGCCATACGGTATCCGCGAAGCCATGAGGCCCTGATTCGGGAAACTACTTGGATTCTCTGAAGACGAAAAGTAAAGCTACCTTTAAATACAGGTGATCCCAATTCACTTTCAATTCTATATGCTGGAACAAATGTACACAATGAAAGAAAAAGTTGCACATGAAGCAGGGAGAATAACAAACTATTACAGCTGAGCAAATCCAACTGCGTCTTGCCTTCCTGACATCTCATTTTGTCTTACCGACATCTTATTAGAGTTGTGCATCCATTATACGACACACGACAAATTGAACCAATGAGAGTCCATTTGGTTCCATTTTCATTCATCATGCAATAAAGATGATGTACAATGCATGGTTATCAGTGGAGGTCCCTTTTTGGATTAATAGCCATTCAGTCTGGCCATAGAAGACCCCACAAAAGCATGCCAGCCTCCAGATTGGCAGCTGGTCTTTGTTCTCTGCAATAGCCCAGAATGGTGCTGCTTCTGGGGCATTGTTGCCATTTGATGCCACAATAAAGAAAGAAGACCAGGAAGGAAGTGGATGTAGCTAACAGTGCAATCCTCACCTGGAGTTGGGCCAGCACAGTTAGGCCAGCCAGGTTTGGCTGGCACAAGGGACACCATAAAGCACGTTTGGACCACTCTCGGAGCCAGGGAGGCCGGCACACCGACCTGCGCCATCGCAGTCAGGGAGTGACTCCGAGAGGGGTCCCAAAATGCTTTACGGTGTCCCTTGTGCTGGCCAAACTCGGCTGGCTTAGCTTATGCTTATGCAGGCCTAACTCCAGTTTAGGATTGCGCTCTAAATGAAAAACTATATGAAGTTAAACCAAAAATATAAAAAAAAATCACAGATGTGTTTAATAATTAAACCGGAAGGAATTAATTTTTTTTCTTGAAATGACACAATGTCTTATATATGTGCAGGCAGATCTAAGCGGAAGCATCTGTTTAATAATCATGTTCAACTGCCGTGCTCTTCCGCCTCTCAGCAACTCACTAATGCAATCAGCACGCGTAGATTTTTCATCAGTTGTTAATTTGCTTAATTTTGGTGAGCTGTTGTCTTCGAAAATGTCCCAGTGTTCAGCTGTATGACAACCCTGACAGAGCTATGTGCTATTCTGTGCTCTGTCATTCCCCTTTCAAGATAGTTTTTATAGTTCATTACCTGTCAATCAGTTTTAAATGGCACTGTATTCATTTTATCATGTTCTGTAAAACACTTGTGTGCTTTCTTCAATGTCTTACATTTATTGCGGTGTTAGCTCTATTTATTTCACTAAGTAGTACAGCCATCTGTAGCTACACTCATTTGAACATGTATTTATTTTAGCAAATGCAATATCTTCCTTTGATACTGCATTCATTTGGGATGTTTATTCAAGCAAGTAAATTGAGACTCTACAGCAGTCTGAAAATTCCTGAGCTCTGACAAACAATTTCTCCCCCTAGTATTTTTTATTTGTCCAAAAAAAAAAAAAACCCTCCAAAGAAACCTCAGAGAGTTACATTTTTCAACAGTTTTTTCAAAGATCGGTGCAGCAAAATAACAGGTGCACATTAAAGAAATGTATCTAAAATGCAAACATCTGAAGTTCTTTGTAAATTGAAGAATTGCAGACATGCTGAGAATGGTTGCCAGCGACTCAGGGCCCAACCCTCTCCCCCCCCCCCCCGCTGGTGCAGCTGCGCCAAAAACTGGCACACTGTATCCAGTGGGGGAGGGGCGGATCAGCAAGCCCTGAAGACAAAAAGGAATTTAAATCTGCTTACACCTCTGTAAGCCTCCCATTCAGCAATGGGTCTCCTTGGACCAGCGCAGGTTCAAGGACAGAAAGAGGTGGGGATGTTGGCAAAAGAAGGGATTGGATCCATTGGTTCTGGCATGCCCCCTCCTGCTATTTCCCTCCCCTCTATTTCTTCCCCTTCCACATGCAGTTGACCTATGACCCTATTTGGGCCCCCACCAGGCAAAAGATGGTAGATGTCTGACCAGAGAAAGGGGGCAGGGCAGGCCAAAAATGGGGGATAGGAACTGGCATGCACATTTCCTGCTGAGATCCTCCCTATCCAGCCCAATCCTGGCCCCTGAGGAAACCCACAGAGGTCAGGCACTCTTATCTGGAGATAAGTTAGAAACCCTTTTGCTTCCCTTTCCGAGGCCTTCTGCTGGCTTCCCCACAGCATGCAGCATGCGCTCTGGCAAACATCTGAAGTATGGTTACCTAAACACTGCATACTTCAGGCTGTCAGAGGGTAGGATTAGTCTGTACATGGTTGACAAAATTCAAGAAGATGGTTTGTTGAATGCAAATGGGACTGCATAAAGTGTGCTGAAAGAACATTTTCCATCGCCACCACAAGTTGACCAGAACATAACCTGCATTTAAGTGTCTCACATACTCAGAGGCGTTTCTACAGGGATGGCAAAGCTCTAAGTTTTGCAAGAAGCCTTACCCTGTCGTGTAAATCCCTCCTCTCCCTTGCTGCTGTAGCCAGTAAGCAACGCCGAGATTGGCTAAAACGGTGCAGGAGAGGAGTAATCTCCACTGCAAGGTAAGGCTTCTTGCAAAACTTAGAGCTTTGCCATCCCTGTAGAAACGCCACTGCACATACTAGTGCTGGGAGAGTCTTCTTGTCACTGCTGATGGATGTGCAAATCACAGAACAAATATAGCCATACACAGGCAGCACATTACCTATGCCAAACACCTACCTCTCACCCCTAAATGAGTCTGTTGCATATGGACCAGGTCATCCTTTTGGTCACATGAACATCCAGGGGAAAATATTTGATAGCCCTTCCTATGCACTATTTGTGGTTGGCTGTGTGTTCAAACTGAGTGGAAGAGTGGGGGGTCGTGGTAGTACACCCCTCTTGTTCAGGACAGAGTCACTGCCACAAAGCCTGCTGCCACGAGGCCAGGGTGGTTGTGGGATGCACCAAACCCAGAAAGATGCATTGCTCAAGGCTCCGAAAACAATTCTAGCAACGGAATTTCTGCGGTTTCGTGCAGGTTACTAGTCCTGCCTTCATGTCCAAGCTATAACTGCCTGCCCTGTCCATAGACTTTCAATGGTCTTTGACAATGATAACTTGGGCATTCTCCTGAAATGCCCTTTGATGCCCTCCTGACTTCTAGAATCATTCTTCATGCCTTAGGAAGCCTGGATCATTCCTGCAGGCGCCGTGTCTGAACGTCATATGGGAATCTGGTGGAGGCTACAGATCCGAAGTCTGGCTTGCCAGCATGTCTTGCCTGACACTGAAGACAGCAAGTGAGACATGGGCAGGCTTGCATCTGAAACATTCCTTCTGACCCATGGCTTTGGGGGCTTCTCCAACATGACAGCAACTGACAATGCACTGTTTTCGATTTGGGCTGGACCCGTTTTTCTCCAGGTTCTTATGCAATTGGATATGGTGTATCAAGACACACAGCGGGAATTTCTCGTGAGGGTTCAAGCACCTAGCTGAGCTAAGGTTATTAGATTTCAAACAGACAAAAGTCTTAAAGAGGGCGAGAGCTTCTCCTGGAAGGATGAGATGGAGCTTTGCATGGAAGGGGCTCGATGACTCAGAGGGTTTCAGAGCGCACAGTGTCATTGGATTTTTCTTTTATCTCATCACTGCTGAGGGGCTATCCAGTTAATTGACAATTTCATGGATGGTTTCTGTTCTTTGTAATCTTTGCAATTTAATGTCATGTTTATTATTTGCTTATTAAATATAAATATTGCTTCTGGTGGCTGCAGTCACTGGCATATTTCTTTCTTGGCATGCTTGAGCACATTTTGTGGTTATTACTGATTTCAGCACTAGGTTTATTATGTAGAACCAGCACAGCAAGAAGCCCATTTCAGAAGACCTGGGTCAGAAGTAGCCACCAACAGAAAAGCAGTTGATGGAAGGAAGACGTCTTTCTCCCCCACTCTACCCTGTTATAAATAGTTCTAATTCTGTACATGTCTTTACTGAAATGTGTGTGTGTGTGTGTGTTTCTTTCTTTCTGGTGTGTTACAGTATTGTAAAGCTGCATGCAGAAATCACAATACAATCCTGCTTCATACGGGGGCATCCCTGGGGTGGGGGCTACCTGCTGGTGTGCTTACCTGGAGAGGTTTGGCATTCTAGTAGCTTGGGGGTGACATGATGACCAGTGGCGTACGGAGAGGATCGGGGCCGCAGATTTCACCCATGGCAGGGTGATGAAACCGCGCCCCCGGCACATCGCCCCGCCCCCGTGCGCCCAGAAGAGCTCCATTTCGGAGTGCAATGGGCGCCAGGGAGGGCGGGAGGGCCAAAAGACGTGCCGATTCCTCTTCGCTCTGCCGCCTCCGCGCTGCCGGCGCCCCCCCCGCTGCCGGCGCCCATGCGTTCCGCCCCCCTGGCTACACTTTCCCTCCGCCCCTGATGATGACACAATCAGATCACCCCAACCTTCGCATTCCTGAACAGGCCCACCTCTGGACTGCTTCCTCTCAGTGATCTTTGGCCTACTCCAGGCCCAGTTGCTTCGTGTTCTCACCGGAAAGCACTAAAACATGATTGTCAGCCCAGAGGGGGCTGAAGACAGCGGAACAGTGGCGGCTCAGGCAGGGCGATGTGGTCTGCACCTCCTGCACCACCCTAGGCCTGTTATGCACGTTATGCCTCCAGAAGGCACATAGGATCACGCTTAGTGTGTGTGCGCGTCTCGGGCCATTCGCTGAGAAAGTCACCGTTTCAATCAACAGAGTTCAAAAACGGAGAAGCAAGTTTCCAAGTAATCCCGTCAGTAGCAACATCTGAGTCCAGGGATTTCCTCGCCAGCATCTCAGTTCCTCAACGAGTAATTTCACCACTTCTAGGCAGGAAAGTAGCCCTTGCAAGAGCAGCCAGGATCATTTCTCTTCAGGAGAAAGTAAGGTTCTGTCTCTTTGATACAACTTCCAATTTAAAGCACATTTCGATGAGAACGATCCGGCGATTTTGTAAGCTGGACAGAAACTTTCCACTTCCTCTGTCTAGCAAGCAAGGCTAGAAAACCTTTGGCTACCTGTCAGACAGAAAGGCAGGAGGTCATTGGATTTAATATCACAGACAATATTGTCATGCGCTTCTCATGTCCCCGAGCACAGGAGGTTCTGGGGCAATGCCACAGGGTGTTGTTTTTCTCGCACAGGGGACTTCTGGTGTTGTTCTAATATTTATTTCCAAATGTATGAAGAGAGCAGGAGCGGAAACAAATAGGCACACTTAGGCAGCACACTCACTACCCGGCATCAGGGCATGGGAGAGAAGTGGGCTACACTTGTGTGCCTTCCGCAGCTCCCTCTGTTCCTTGCCTGTGTTTCCACTGAGGAACTATACACAGATGCAAACTCCTGCTCCTCAACTACGCACCTTCTGCAGTGCTCCGGTTTCTGAATGGACCATTGAGGAAGCATCCAGTTCTTTAGAAAAATTGGTATTCTCTTTTGCCAAATTGTAGACTCCAGTCAGGGGTTGCTTGAGAAAAAGGGCAATGATAGACCTGTCCAAATGAAAGAAGGTAATGCAGACTCATCACAAGATGAAGGTACAGCAAAGAAATATAAGTCCAGATCCATATTCTGTAGAAGTGTCAGTGGAAGGCTTCCTCCAAAGACAGACTTACCTCTCTTGTGGATGCCAAAAACAATGGCGTGACAGCAAATCAGTGCCCTGACTAGTGCTTTCCGACTGCCACCTACTGGAGCTAAAAACGAAATTAACAGAGCAAGTGGCAGATGCAGATTATGCACAATGCCCATTTGGTCTGCAGAAACTCCTGCTGGGCCTCCCTGAGGGCCCTGATGCCCACACGAGGCTGCCTGGTTTCCCCTTTAAGCAGCCCTGGTGCAGTAATGGAGGGAACACGACCGGGCCTTGCCTCTTGAAGCACAGCAGCCACTCAACGGCAGCCCCAAGCCGGAAAGGCCAGGTCCAAGTTGCGCCCGGCCAAATCGGAATCCAAGCTCGTAGTCAGCAGCCCATGCACGTGGGTCAGATACGGGTTCCCTAGTCCAGTCTCTCCACTTCCAGCAAACTTCGCTCCTACCGCACCCCACCCTGCTGTGCTGCTCCTGCCTCTACATTTATACATTTATCTGCAGGCCTATCAGAGACTGTTGCTAGGCAGACTACAGCTAATCAGCCACACCCATCTGCACCTGCACCAGTGACTCAGCACTTCTGCCTCTAACCAGCCCTCCTTAGCCTGCCTAGGCTACAGCTGTGCTCCAGAGGACAGCAGGAGTTCTGGGGTTAACCCTGTGTGCTGACACTGCTGACACCACAAGCTATGTGCATTATACCATTTCAGTGACAACTTCATCTCACCAGTGAAAATAGGCTCAGTGGCATATCTAGGCACATGCAAGTTGGGCACATGCCCCGGGTGCCACTTGAAGGGGACAACATTGAAGGAACTAGAAGGAATGGGGTGGCAGGATTGCAGGGCCTCCTCCTCCTCGTGTTTTGGTGGCCCCCATAGTCCGGCCCCTGCCTCTTCCTTCTCATTTGGAGGATCCTGTTGAGCTGCCAAAGGAGGAGGCGTCACTTCCAGCACCGGTGCCTCCTCCTCGGAAGCAGAACCCAGAAGTGACATCATGACATTGTGACATCACTTCCTTGGGTGCTGCTGCCTCCAGCGAATGCTCTGGGTAGGCTCTGTGCACCGTGGCCCTCCACTGTTCTACTCCCCTTCCCCTAGGCCCATCCCAGTTGCCACCCTAGTGGCTCCATCTAGAAAGAATCTCTCTGAGCAAGTTTAGATTTAATTGTCTAAACTTCAGCTTAACGCCTTCTGGGGTCCAAAACACATCTATCCTTCACATCCTTCTCAGGGCAAGGTTTTTTTCTTTTGAGGAGGTTGAGCCAGATACTACTGAAGAGATGCAAAGATCCTGTTCTCACCCTTCCCAGATTTCCTCTAGGCTTTGAGATTTATGTTGGAGTTGGAATAAGTGGTCCAGCTACTGCCATGAAACCAAATTGGTCAATTTATGAGCATATTTTTGAGTTAGCATCTGATCTAACAGCTGGGACTTGCACTGCATTCCCATCTACTTTGGAACAAAAATAATTATCTAAAAGCAGTGCGGCAAACAGGAAATAGTCCAAGCAGATTTGTACTTATTCCTTCAAATTTGTTGACATGGGAAAATGACTGAAAGCTGTGCATCCCATTCTTTCCTCAGCATCTCAAGGTGCCTGCAGTGCTCCCAATTTCCACTCTGGGGACAAACAGAGAGGATGGCAGTAATCTACTTTCGGCTATAAATGTGTCTCCTTAAGGAGAACGCATTCACCTTATAATAGTTCCAGCACGATAACATGCACAAGCTGGGTGAATACATTTTGGAGCAGCCAGACCAGCAAGCGTATTGGAACTCAACCTTACTTTCTTTTCCTCTCCATTTAAGAATCTTGGGAGGGATTACATTTGACCGGAACGAAATGGGCCTGCACAGAATGTTCTCCTAATTCAACCTTCAGTTCCAAAGCAGGACTTCGGAGGGTAGACATTTTTCACATTGGTGTTCACAGCAAGGGCTTCCCCTCTCTGCCGCCACTCCATGCTGTTCTTCTCTACTTCCACTTCTGCTCAAATGCTTTCAGCCAATCACACAGCACTGGGAGTACAGCACATTGTACTAAGCTAGCACTAATTTGACTCTTTTGGAGCCAGGAGGCAGCATCACAGCCTGTCTACTCTGGCACTAAAGCTCTTGCTGCTTTGGCCTAGCTCACTGCATTGGTAGCATGGGATTGTTGTCTCCCCACTGAAGTCAGTATCAAACTATCATTTCCTCCCATCAGAGTAGCGTTTCCCACATGTGGCCATGTGGACCCGCCATAGAGATTTTGCAACAAATTGACCCCTGCTAACTGGGCAAGAGGCACCTTTTCACGTGGTGCTGCTCCTATATTTAGCAGGGGGAGAGTAAATCTCCCTCTCCACCCCTGCAGTGTCTTTTCTAGTGGCTGTTGCTGGGGGTGTTCTTCATTTTTTTTTAAGATTGTGAGCCCTTTTGGGACAGGGAACCATTTAACATCATCATCATCATTAGCCTGTAAACCGATTTGTGTACTTTGTGTTGAAAAGCAGTTTATAAATACTGTTGATTGATTGATTGATTGATTAAATGAATGAATGAATGAATGAAGGTCCATGTGTGGCCTTTCCTCAGTATTGCACATAATAATCAGAATGTGGAGAGTCTCCATGAGGGATGCCGTGGAAATATTTCAAGTGATAGAGGGGGAGGGGTTGGTCACTGCGTTCGGACGGAGCTTGGCTGAGCTCTGACGGCTGTTGTTTCTATTCCCCCCCCCTCAGGAGTGTGCGGGGGGGTCTTGATTCACCCCAGTCCAGCTTTCCCCGAGGACGGCAGCCCGAGGAGTGAGCACGGACTGTTTCAAGTAGTTAGGACACAGCCCCCGCGCCCATTAATGGCGACGCGGAACTGCAGTTTGACTCCCCTCCTCCAACCGTCTGATCTCAGCTAGAAATGGAGATTGGGAATATACACATCTGAGAGAAAGAAGATGCACATCTAATGAGGAGAAAGTAAGTGTTGGATATTACTCTTTTCGGAATAAGAGTAAGGAAAGGGGAGAAAGTGAGCCAAAACAGCTGAAAGGGGCGACAAGAAGTCCCAATAGGTGGCGTAGAACTTTTTGGAACTTTACAAATACACCCGCTGGACCGATGGCTCACACATAAATGTGGAGAGGGCAAAAATGTGACTGATGTATATTATGAGCATGCAACAGAAGGATTAAGGTACACAACGTGGAAGAAAGACACTGATGCAACACATATTTTCATTTTTTGTGTTGATTGAAAGGAGCTAAAACTGGCAGGAGTTAGATCCGGCAAGAAGAAGGGGGAAAGTTGTTAGCATGAACTGAATAGCGAAAGCGCTTTATAACTGGACTTGATGCCCCCCGGGGAGAGCTCTCCCATGCCTGCCAAGGAGGGAGACGAAATTTGCTGAGAAAGAGGATTCTGCAACTGTAAAAGTGAATCTTAGGAGACTGGAATTTGGAGTCTGTGGTTGTTTGGAGAATTCTCTCTTCCCTGCTGCGGAAGGAGACAGAATTTGAAAGTCCCCAAAAGCTGCAAGCACAAGTTTGAATAACTGAACTGCTTTTGAAGTGGAGCCTGTGGGTTTCTGGGGGGGGGATGTTGGTTCCCCTGGAGGGAGACATTGTAAAAGTGAATAAAAACAGACCTTTTGGAAGTGGAGTCCGTGCTCTCTCCTGTGGAAGGAGATGGAGCTTAAAAGACTCAGAAAGCTGCCAACACCTGAATTGCTGGGCTGCTTTTGAAGTGAAGTCTGTGGCTTTCTGGGGGGGGGGGGGAGAGGCTTGTGTTGTCTTGGAGGGAGATAGTGTAAAAGTGAATAATAATAGATCTTTGAAGGGGAGCCAGTTAAGTGCCTCTCTGGAAGGGAGCCTCTCTCTCCCGCAGAAGGAGATGAAGTTTTAAAGACTCAGAAAACTGCATATGCAAAGCTGAATGAAGTAGAGTCTGTGGCTTTCTGGGGAGGGGGATGTTTTGGTTGCCCTGGTTGGTGACACTCTAAAAACGTACAATAACAGACTTTGGAAAGAGTGCCTTTCTGGAAGGGAGCTTCTCTCCCCACAGAAGGGGACAGAATTTCAAAGACCTAAAGCTGCATGTGCAAGATTGAATGAATGTGGAATTTGAGGCTTTTGGGGAATTTCAAAGAACAAGAAAGCTGCATGTGTAAGACTGAATACCTGAATTGCTTTTGAAGAGGATTTTGTGGCCCTCTGGGGGGAGAGGCGTCTGCTGGAGAGAAGCTTGTGACCTGCTGGAAGGAAGCCCCTTTCTGTTAGGAAGGGAGATGAATTGTGAAGAGATTTACAACGTTGCAAGTGCAAAGTGAATACGAGGAGACATTTCCTGAGCTGGTGACGGAGGGACATATCCTGGAAGGAGATCTTATTTGGAGAAGGATTTGCAGAAGAGACAGCATTTTTTTTAAATAGATCTTATTTATTTGATGGTCTCTCGGGGGTGGTTTGGGCCTATTTGGAATATTTGGAATACAGATACAGAAGCAATGAAGTGAAGATAGAGAAGATACAGTGTTGGACTATTAAAGAAGTTTTTTTCTGCTGATGCAGTTTTTGATTTTTATACAAAAAGAGAAGAAGCTGATTCTGAGATTGGGATGATCATATGGAGGGAGGTTGGCTGCAAAAGGGGTGTTTATGGAATACAATTACAGGATTGGCGCAGTGAAGAATGAGACTCCATACACTGGGACTGCTGAACTAGGTGATCTTTTGGAGTTTTGTCTCCTACAGA
>JAJKFI010011497.1:0-21073 GCA_029204185.1 Lerista edwardsae
GGCTGGGTAGGATTTGGGCCTTCGTCTCAGGTCCATTTGAATAGGATTGTAACCTAACATTCTTAGTACATTTCCCTCTTGATAATGTTTTAGCACTAATCTCAACTTAGTGACATAAAATGTTGGATGATAACGAGCCATGTTTAAATACGTGATCTGGTATTTTAGCTGTTTAGTTGGCCTTTGGTACAAATTATCCAGCACCAACATGCTTTGTGGATATATGCTGGGCTAGAGGAGAGCAAGGAGCTAAGCTATGCCTAGCTGCTTCACTGCCATTCCATCTGTACCTTGGTGCTTTGTTCTGGTTCTCTGCATGCTCTCAGGATTATTCCCACCTGCTTGAACTTGCTGTTCCACACAACCGCATCTTCATGGATGTCCAACTCTTGATTCGGAAACATGGTTCCAACCTGAACTCTAAGGAAGGACTGATTGGGGAAGGTGACCCAGTTGATGACATCATATGTGCTCTGCAGTTCCCCGTTCTCAAAGAAGACTTCGTGTCCAGCACCATTGTTAAAGCGGATGTTTGCAAGAAGAGAATTGAGCTAAGTTCAGAGAGAAACAATCATGACTCAGCAAAGTGGCATCTCTGAATCATTTTCTTCTTTCTATGGTTTGGTCATGGAAACACATTTTACAATTTGTCATAAATATGGGCTGTAGGTGGTTGCCATCACTTTCCACTTAGTGAGTTTGCTAATAAATGATGACTGATTACCCTTGGAACAAGGGAAACAACTTTCAGCACTATCCTAGGCAAGTGTTCTGAGATACAAGTCTCATGTACTCCATTGGGACTGACTCCCAGGTCAATGTATCTAGGAATGACATGCCCTACCCAATTTTCCAGCACAAATGCCGCCATGCCAACAGGACATGCACTGCATCCTGCAGTGAAGGGGGAAGTCACGGAGGCCTCCTCAAGATGAGGGGTTGTTTGTTTCTTTCCCTTTGGGGGGGGTTGAATTGAGACTGCATTGGCACTGGAAAGTTAGATAGGATTGGACCCTTAGTCTTAATGCATGTAGTGAATGCAAGTGCTCTTAATTTCACTTGACTTGGTCATAACCAGTTCTGCCTTGGATACAACCCATGACCACTTGCAAATAAGCTGGAATGGAGAAAATTAAGGGTACAATCTTATACTGAGCTGGAATGGTGAGGCCAGCTGACCAATGTCATATCCAGTGCAGTATAGGAGAGGCTGGAACCTCCCTGTGGCAAGGGAGCGTGTGCTCCCTTACCGTAGGGGAGGCTCCAGCCTCTGCTATGGGCTCCTCGGATCTGCGGGGGCCAAATCGGGGGCCATGCTGCTTCCCAAACGTGCGGCCTTTGGCCGATGCAAGGGAGGTGTTGTGCAGGTGCAGCAGGCAGCGCTGGTCCTGTTCCCTTAGCGCCAATGCGGGGTTCCAATCGGCGCCCCTGCATCAGAGCTAAGCGCGCAGCATTGGCGCAACCCCGTTGCACTGATGCTGCGTGGTCTGTAGGATTGCGCTGTAAATCAAAATGCTTTTAGTCCTATAATTGGGTTCATATAACTCTTCACTCACATACCAATATCCATTTGAGCAGATAGAGAAGGGAGGGATTTTATGCCCAGCGATTTTGCAATGCAAACCCAACCAGCCTGTTTAGCTCCATTTGAGCCAAGGATGGAGGTTGGAATTCAACCTGTGCTGCCACAGCCCATCCCACTTCCTCCTGGGTTTGCCTCCCAATCCATCTTTCCCCTGCCCCCAAACAGCTACCCCTCAAACTCATTTTACTCTCCTGCCATCCTCTTTCACCCGCTGGGCCAGCCTACCTGGGCCAACCAAAACATGACCCCCTCTGGAACAGGATCCAGCACCTTATACTGCCCTAACTGGCCCTTCAATATCCATGATGGTGCTTCACAGCACACCTTCGACACCACTGGGCCAGTGCATGGGCTGTACCAGGACAAAGGGCAATCGGGATTATTCTGACAGATTCCTTCCAAGTGCCTACTGTACCTGCCATGGCTGAACGTTCATGCGCTGGGAGGGTCTCTGCCTCACTGGACTCCTTTCACTGTACAAATGTGAGGAGTGCAGAGCATGTGCAACAGCGTAGATGGCATTGTAGATGCTATAACTCTCTTCGCTCAGCTGCATCTCAAATTGTGAGCTACGCAGGCTTTCCAGCTTCTCCTCTCCTGTGCACCTTTTACCAAAGCGTAATTCTTCTGGTATACAGTCAAATAGAGAGTACCAAAGCCAACAGAGAAAGTGCATCAGTGCTTCATCAGACTTCACATTCTGGACAAATTCCTGGAATCCGAGAACGGGGTTTGTGCGGACTGAGAAAGACAAAGCGCCATGGAAGGTGTTTGCACAGAAGCCATGGACAGTGGACTGAAGAGTGAAGTCCCACTTGGATGTTGTAATCCAAACCTTCCCTATATTGATCTTGGACTCAAATTCTAGAAGGCTTAAGGCATAATGTAAAGAATAAAGAAGCATGAAGTTTCCTTGGACAACAATAACATTTGAGTTGATTGATAAAAGTTCTGATTCCAGAATTTTGACGTCGTTATCTAAATGCATGCGATTCACTTCTTGAACCCTTTTCAAGAAGGAAACACAAATGCTATTCTGGCCAAGCAGAGGGATCACATTCCAGAGGAAGTTTTCTCCATCATCATCATCTCCAACTATGAGAGCAACCCATGTCCACCTGAAATGCAGCAGCAGCTGGACAATCCCCACATGCTGAATGGTCTCTCTCGGGGCCATGATGTACGAAGAAGAGAATGTCCTTTTATCACTGAACATGGCCTCGTGTGCATTGTGAGTGAGCTAATGGAGGAAAAAGAGCTGCTTAGAATTTGATTGCAAACATCTTTTTGCATTTAGACAACTCCATCACACTACATAAGCACTGCTGCTATAACCGTTTTTCTAAAGATAGGCTTTTTAATGATGCTGGACTTACGTTAGCCAAATTTTGCATGTCGTTTGGTTTTATCTGGCTTATTTGGTTTTATTTATTGGGGCTTGATAATGATGGCGATTATACATTTCTTGCTCCACAAGGAGCTAGTGTAATTGATTATACGTATTTTAGTCTACACCTTTATTACCCCTAGCTTAAGAATTTAATGTGGGGCCTCCACTGCTTAGTGATCATCTTCCACTTAGTTGCCTATTCACTTTCACCCCTAATTCATCCAATCAGCCCTCTGCGCCCCTTCCTATTAAACCACCTGTTCCACCAATAAAAATAAAATGGGATGAGAAAACCAGAACTTCCTTTCTGGACCATGTGTCAGCTAATAATATTCTAGTAGGAGACGTATCTTTTCAGAGTTTTGACTCCTATACCATCCTGCTGTAATGTTGTGAGACACTTCTCAATCACCTGGCGACCTTATTTGTGTAACATCAATATTCCTCCAAAGGCCCAATGCAACATGGTCATCCTCTGACCTTCAATGCAGATCTCTAAAGCAAGACCTTCACAGGATTTATAATGATTACACTTGATCTCGGAATCCAAATTTGCTGACCAGCTATTTTCACATTAAACAGTGCCTAATCAACTCTATCAAACTTTGCTCTCAACAAGTTATAGAGGCTAATTGGTGCCAATTAGAGAAATCTGTGACCTCTAAAAACACCAAGCTCTTTTGGAGAATAGTCTCAGGTCATTTTTCATCAACGAGAGAGGAGTCAAATATAACAGCAGTATCTTGGGTGAACCATTTTAAGAAATTATTTTATGATGGAAATGTTCAAGAACCTGCCCTCGAGTATACTAGTCTAGCTGACGCACCCCAGCAGCCCCCAGTTACAGCTGATGAGGTAGAGACACTCATTGGACAGGTTAAAGGCGGCAAAGCTCCAGGTCCTGATAAAATCCCTTCGGACATGATTAAGGCCAACCCCCACTGGTGGGCTACTATTCTCGCCCACTTGTTTATGTAGGTGGATAGAACTGGGATTATCCCCAACTCCTGGAGACAATTGATAATAATACATATTTTCAAAAAAGGTGACAGAGACCTTCCTTCCGACTATAGGCCTATTAGCCTTCTCTCTGTTCCTGGGAAGCTGTTTGCACTCCACCTTTTAAAAAGACTAACTTCTTGGGTCGATAACAAAATATTGGGGGACGAACAAGGAGGCTTCAGAGCTGGCAGGTCTGTTTTGGATCATTGTTTGGTGCTAACACACCTTGCAGAGAAACAGCTCTCTAAGCCACATTTTAAACTGTATGCCGCTGTTTTGGATTTGAAAGCGGCATTTGATTCTGTAAACAGAACTCTGATGTGGTGTAAATTAGCCAAGCTCAACATTGATCCTAGGTTATTGTTTTTAATTAAGCGTTTGTACTCTGATACTACGAGTCAAGTTAGATTAAATACTCAAGGTAACTTATCTGAACAGTTTCAAACCAATAAGGGAGTTAAACAAGGCTGTGTCCTTGCCCTAACACTATTTAACTTATTTATTAACGATTTATCATCTCACTTAGCCTCAATAGATTCTCACTGTCCTAAACTTAATCACCATCCAATCCCTCTACTTTTATATGCCGATGACATGGTGTTGTTGTAGCAGACTCGTGTTGGACTCAAGCGATTAGTAGAAGGCTGTATTCAATATCTTATTTCCAACGACCTACAACTTAACTACACCAAATCTAAAATCTTGGTATTTGAGAAATCTTGGAGGCACCGGACTTGGGTCTTTCATGGTAAAGCGATACAGCAGGTTAAGTCTATTAAATACCTAGGACTAAATTTTCAGTACAAGCTCTCATGGGTTCCCCAGTGTACTGCAGCAATAAAATCGGCCACATTAACCTCTCAATCCATTTTGCATTTTTTCTATTTGAGAGGCAATGCATATATTCCAGCAGTTGTATGCATTTTCAATGCGAAAATTTTGGCCCAACTTCTTTATGGAATTCCAATCTGGCTGATGAGTTTCAACCTGGAAGTTGAAAGAATTCAATCCACCTTTTTATATAAGATCTTTGGCCTGGCCCACTGTGTCCCTTACGCAGCCTTGTGTTTAGAAGCTGGCCAATATAGAGTAGAACATCTTGCATGGTGTGGCTTTGTTAAATTTTGGCTTCATTTCTGTTTCAACGTGGGTCAAGCTCCCCTTCTAAAAGCTCTACTTGCTGATTCTTGGCAATCATCAGGCTTTTGATGTTTTATTGAAAAAATATGCTCTATTGGGCTTTCCCCATACTTGTTAGGTAATAATACCCTGACTAAGTCCAAGCAAATTGTCATCCAGAGGCTTCAGGATATTGAAAGCCATTAATGCAGCAGCAAATAAATCTTGTTCCCCGCTCAAATTTCAATTACCTCTTATCTTAGGTCATTGCCCTAGATACTTGGTTCTAACGCGTGATCCAAAAAATTATTGTGTCCTTTCACTGGCTCGATGTAATGTTTTTCCCTCCCGAGAATTGGAGGCCAGATTCTCTCTGCAGCCACAGACATCCTCAAAGTGTATCAGTCCGATGGGGGTAGTTGACTCATTAGTTCGTATTATAATTTACTGTCCTCTTCATGAAGAGATCAGACTTAAGTTTATAACCCCTCTTTTGGCTAATTCGAAGTGCAGCCATGACATTACCAAGGTATGTTGGCTGCTTGATTCAAATAATGCGGCAGTCTTAACCCAAGTGTCAACTTTTCTTATCACTGTACTATCAAGACACGGAATGGCGAAGACCAATTTTACTACTGATCCCTGAGTGCTCCCATGTATTTTAATGTAATGTGTACTGTTTTATCATATTCTTTTCTCCAATTTTAAAATCAATATTGTGCTCTATATGTTTTCTTTTATATTTGACTCTATGCCTAATAAGGATTGATGATGATGATGATTACAAACTGACATGTCTGCCTACAAATGTTTAGTTATTGCTCAACTTAGTTCTTTTCAGATCAAGTACTGTCTCAGTAATGTAAATCTTCAACCAGTGGATTTTCAAGTGGTAAGGTAAATGAATTAACAAAACTTTCCTGGAACCTCAGTGACAACCAACCAACAACGCAATGCTAATTTGAGAACATAAGAAGAGCCCTGCCGGATCAGGCCAATGGACTATCTAGTCCAGCTTCCTGTATCTCACAGTGGCCCACCAGATGCCTGAGGGAACACACAAGACAAGTAAGGCCAAATCAAGCCAGGAGGCAATGGGACTGCCAGACATTTGTGCAGAACTTTTCAGAGACCAGCTGGTCTACGTCCCAATAGGATTGAGATGCTAGGCTGCAATCCTATAACACATACAGTACCTTGGAGCAAATCCCTTTGAATTCAATGGAGGCAGCATGGAAGGCAACAGCCTCAGATCACCAACTGGGATCCGGAAATTTGGTTAGGATGGAGCCATAAGTGCAATGACATAGTCTGATAAATCCTTTAAGATTTCGTTCCATGCACTCAGAGTGCAATCCTAACTTGGAGTAAGGCTGACACAGTTAGGCCAGCAAAGTTTGGCCGGAACAATGGACATTGAAAAGTGTGTTTGGACCATTCTCAGAGTCAGGGAAGATTACGCACGTCTGTTCCCTGGCCTATCAGATTCCGAGAGTGGTCCAAACATTACTTGACAGTGTCACCCGTGCTGGCCAAACTTTGCTGGCCTAATTGTGCCGGACTAACTCCAGGAAGGGATTGCGCTCCCAGTTGCTCATTCCATACCACTCAGAGACATACTGTACATATTTTCCCTCAAATCCCCATCTTTATATTCTGCCTTTCCTGCATGCCAAGTATATTCAGAATTGAGCTAAGCTGAACTCAGCTCAATAAAAGGAACCTGAGATGGGAGGAGAACAAAAACAGCAAGAGGAATGCAAAGTGCAGATGGACAGACCTGTGGAATCCTGTAGAGAGTCAAGATGTTGGCCATCTGCAGGGCATATTCTTTGGTGTATCCCCCAACAACCGCAATCACATCATTGCTTCTGCCACACTTGTAATTGGGTATAAAGGAGGAGCCCTGGGATGTGGTCCTTTGGTCTTTGAACAAGAGGTTCAGCATGGTCTCATATGTGATGGCTGAATCAAACATGTTGTCATAGAAGTGGAAGCCCAAGGTGATGTTTGGCAACAGCCTGGGATTTGTATTGATCTCTTGAATGGCAAACATCAAGGATAGGGCATGTTGATAATTTTTGTGTGCTATCCTGCAACAAGTTGGACATGAGATTAAGTTCTGATCAGCTCACACAAGCAAAAGCTAGAGAACATCTTATGGACACCAAATTGAGAATACAGGAATAAACTCAGAGCAGAACCAGATTTTACTCAATCATGTTTGCCGTCTTCCAGGGATGGGTTCTCAGTCCTGTGAAAACTTGGCCTAAACCTTGTATCTTTGATAGTAGGATACACACCTTGTGAAAGGAAGGGTAAATTCGCGGAAGCACTCATTTCTTCTCTTCTCATGTGTGGTGTGTCAACTGAAAACTGTATTGTCATCTATTTGAAAGATGGCTATGCTTTTTTTGTATGGTTATTGATTTTGACCGAATCCATATTTACTTGGATTCTACACAGAAACTGATTTTTGGGGGTGTTTGAATGTCTTAATAATTTCATTCAGATTTATTTTTATATTTACTGAAATTCTATCCTGTTTTATTCAGGGGGGGGGACCCAAAACAGCTTACAAGAGTTCATAAAGAACAGAAAATTATATTGCCATGCACCCCGCCCCCAAAGAAGCACACGAGACCAGGATTTGGACTTAAAAGGCCTCTTTATTAATATACTGAACAACAATGTATTTTAACTTGCAGCTGAGCAACTCAACATGAAGCGTGTGGGACTGCCCCCAGCTCATGCCCATGAGTTAAAGCCCACGGCCCGCCAGCCCTGCTCCCATGCACCACGAGGGGGGCAGGGCAAACTGGGGCACTGCACTACTGTGCATCACCATGAAAATCATAACATCGCCAGTGAAGCTCGAACTGAGGGGCCGGGCAGCTCAAACCTACTCAAGCGCACAAGCTCTCCCTGCCTCTCACCAGCGATTTGTCGCTAGCCCAAAGAAGCCCCACTCCAATTACGCAGGGCAGGCAGGGCAAGGTCCCCGACACACGAGGCGCATCAGGGCTATTATCAAAGGCACTCCCAGGTCACAAATTGGGACATCAACGAGACCCCACCCCCACCCCAGACTAGCACGGACAAGGAACGCTAGGAGAAAACACTCCAGTGACTGCATCAGGATCTTGTTTTATGTCCTTGTTTTGATCTTGTTTTGATTCATGTCTTGCTTTGATTTTTTGCATCTCTCCTTTCCCATCAGCATGTTAAATAAACTCATGGCAGTTTTAATTCTAAGTTAAGCCTCACTTTTTTAAAAAAAATGGAAGCTTAGTTCAGCCTCCATTAATTTATTCTTATTTTTTTAAATTCCAGATCAGAGTAAATATATCATTCTAGCTTTACTGTGCAATAATAAGGTTGGCTTGGAAGTAAGGCTCACCAAATGCAGGTTGCAATCCTATCTACACGTATTTGGGAGTATGTTTCATTTAAAATATGGGCCTTCCTGAGCAAACTAGTTTAAGATTACACTGTTCATAATTCACTAGACTACACCAGTATGATTCAAACTGTGGGTTGGGACTCACTTGGTGGTCGTGACCTGATGACAGGAGGGTTGCGGAAAGCTGGCAGCAGCCATCTTGGAAACTGTAGACCTTTCTCTTGCTATATTCCTTTTGTGAGTCCTCACAGTTTGAATTTTCAAGTGAGGGATTTTTTTAAAAAATTGTTTTTAGTTCAGTGCTTTTACATTATATTTTGTCCTAATCTTGCATTCTGTCAGGAATGCTTCATGGTTGTACAATTCCTGCAATCCAAGAAAGCCAGTATGGATCCCAGGAGTGTCATTTTATTATGTTACAACGACAGTGCTTCCTGCTTGATGATGTCACTTCCTGCCACAACACCACTCCCAGGTTAATTACATCACTTCCAGTGGGTCGCAACACAAGTACCATTCTGAAAAGTGGGTCCCAGTCTAAAAGGTTTGAATACCACCAGACTACACAATTTCTAAACATTACCTAAAATTATGTTCCTCTGTAACTGGGCAGATGTTTTTCTTCAACAGTTGTTATCTTTAGGGTTACAATGTCTAGGAATCAGAGGTATCGTGCATGACCTCAGAACAGAACCTGACCCTTTTGTCTGTAACCAGGGCTGGAATGGTCTGACAATACAACATGCATTTTTCTTCACAGCAGAGCTGTCTTTGCACACATTCATTACAGAGATAGTCCATCACTCAGTTAGTTCATCAGGTTTGGGTTTTGTTTCAGTTCTGGGAGATCAAGGTGTCTTTCTACAATCCTGCTTCCCCTTCTCTCTTTAAACACTGGTAAAACGTACCAATCATATTTCAATCCAGGACATGCTTCAGATCCACCAAGTGAAATCCTACAATCATTGTGACTCCACCTATCGAGCATCTGTCTGCAACCATGATCAGAACTCCAAAGTGAACATGGTTAATTTAGTAGGGATTGTAAATTACAAAGAACAACTTACAGAATGGTTGCCCGACTTCCACGTGGTGGAGTCCTAAAATTTGGCAGATATTCTTGATGATGTATTAGAGAGAGAATCCCACCAACTACAGCCTCTCCTGGCCTGTACAAGTGGTCTTCTCTGCTTCTGTCCAAATTACACCTGCGTTTCACTATGTTACAGACAAGCCAAGGGAACTGCATCAGCAAGGACAGCAATAAGAACCACCTGGGTGCCAATCTAAACCCACGCAGGCTGCAGCTGCCAGCCTCCATTCCCACCTGCACCCTCTTTTCCAGCAGCTCCCACAGTAGGAGCCTCTTCCAGAGCTTTTCGCTGCAGTGTTTTCTTCTAGAGGGTTAAGATCTACACAGCTTATTGCTGGATGAAATTGATTCTTGTCACATTTTCTTCCTTCTGTAAATAGGCTTGCAAACAGGTAACCTGAAGAACTACAATAAAAAGTTTTAAATAGAAAAAACTTTCATACAACTCTCCAGAGAATCACACAGCAGTAGACTTGGTAAAATCAGAGCAGCCACCAAACATTTCTGCTCCTTTGACAGACTAAACATTTAAAAAAATGATTGAACCCCATTCCTCTCGGGAGCGTCTCTCTCAGCCCATCATGGAACCTTCTGACTTGTGCGCAGAAGTGCTTTGCCAATGTAGCTACCTGACAATTTTATTCTTCTGGAAGTTGTTGCTCAGTGCCAAAGGAAACATCTAATTATTGGCATTTTGATAATTATACATTTGTTCAGACCTCTCTGATGGCAAAAATTTTCTGTGTGGATGTTGTTGGAAAAAAGGTTACATCAGCACCAGAAGGTTGGTTAGGGTTGGGTTTTTTGTGGCTTGCAGAATTGGTCTCTCCAAGCTTCCTGACAGTGCAATCCTAACCTGGAGTTAGGCTGGCGCAGTTATGCCAGCAAGGTTTGGCTGGCCCAAGGGTCACTGTAAAGCACATTTGGACCTCTCTTGGAGTCAGGGAGGATGGCGTACATGTGTGTGCTGGCCTCTCTAACTCCATGAGTGGTCTAGATATACTTTACGGTGTCTCTTGTGATGGTCAAATTTTGCTAGCCGAACTTGTGCCGGCCAAACTCCAGGTTAGGATGACACTCTGAAACTTGCTGGCTGCCTAGGACCGAGCAGGATTTTTGTTGTCGGTTTTGTTCACCTGATTATACATAGTAGTGAGCTTTTTCACCTCCTCCAGATGTTCCTTTGCTTTCTATTCCACTCCCTTCTGCTAAGAGGCCTCGATTCTTTTTGCTGCCCCCAACACACAATCTTTTATTATTGTTACAGTTTTCATTATTTTCCTGTATTTCTTTCCCCATTGAAAAAGAGAGAATGAAACGTGTAACAGGAGGGAGTCACACAAATATATAGAATCTGTCAAACCTGGACTCATCTCTGTACATTTAAAAAGTGATTTGCTGGGTAAATGTTGGACTCATCCATTCCACCACCACTTCTGACAAGGGAGGTGTTCAGTTGCAGTCCTTATGGAAACTGCCCACCACAGGTTCTAGCCCACATCAACCATGAGATGCGCAGGCTGACTTCAGGCCCCTCTGGAACAGCAGATACAGCACTGAAAGATCCAATGGGCTAAATACCAACGTTTGCCAATGAGAAAGAACATAAGGGATTTGAAACATGCAGAAATGCCAAGGGCTTTCCAAGCACTATCAGTGCTTTACAATGCTTATAGATACACTCTAAACTTAACTCTGAGACACTTAGGGTGCAATCCTAAGCAACACCGAACTGGCGAGCCCGAAGGGCCAGCGCCATATCCAGTGCTCCAGCCTCTCCTATGTGCTCCTCGAATCTGCGCCCGCTCAAGCAGGCGCAGATTCGAGGAGAGTGCGCTGCCGAAATCAGGGCCTTGCGGCCTCGCAGAGGTGCTCAGCAAGTGGCCATATGGCCACCTCCCAAGCCCGCCTAGGTCCCTCCCAAGTCCCTCTCCACCTCCCTCCCTCCCTCCCTGACTGACTTCAGTCGGTGCAAGAAAAACTCAGCACGGGCGCAGCAGAACTTGTGATGCTTGCAGCACTGGTCCTGCTGCTCTAGCGCTGATGCGGGGGTGCCGATCAGCGCTCCCGTGTCAACACTAGGGCTGTCCAACCGATGTTATGATGTAGTGTCGGCACAACGGGCAGTACACAATTGCGCTGCCCAGCTAGTGAAGTTGAGGGGGGAGGACATTTATAGGCAGAGGCATCCCCAAGGCCTGTAGGGCCCAGGACAGCAATACCATGATGTCATGTGACATCATGACGCCCTGTAACACCATGATGTCACATGGTGTCACTTTGGGGGTTCTCCTCTACCAGAAGCCAATCAGGCAATTTTGCTTGACTGTAACGGACTGGCCCCTTTAAGGACTTAGCTTGACTTTCTGCTTGTCCCAGCTGAAAGGAAGCTACCATAAACATGAAGAGGGGAATGCTGGCCAGCTGATCTGGGTAAGGCCTGGAGCTAGAAAAAGAGTTCCGAGCCAAGAAGGGGGAAGCCTCTTTGTTGGCTGGAGGTCTGGGTTAGCTCAGGAGCTCGTTATTTTATAATAATAATAATAATAATAATAATAATAATAATAATAATAATAATAATAATAATAATACATTTATTTATATACTGCCTTTCTTAAGATCACTAGATTTCTCTAATGATTGAACTCAAGGCGGTTTACATAGGCAGACTTTCTCACAAACCCGAAGGTTTTTACAATTTACAGAATGTTCTATCTTCCAAGAACAACACTCCTACAGATCTTTCTTTCTGGATTTAGCCTTCTTTCTTTAGCCACCCGTCTGTCGTCTGCTGGCTGATGAGGCTTCCCTGCTGCCACCAGAGATGCAGCTGATTTCAGCCCAATCCTCCTCCCACGAGGCAGCTGAAAGTCAGCTTATTAATCAGCCGCAGTTTCCAAGGTCTGCTGCTCGCAGAGACTTCCGGCAGTCCCGAGCTCACGACCTTGAGATCTTCAGGTGTTATCTTCGGGCAAATGGAGGCATTAACGCTCTCGGCTAAATCTTCTGCCCCAATCTTCTGCCCCAATCTGCCCCAATCTCGGCTAAATCTTCTGCTAAATCTTTTATGCTCTGCTTCTTTTTACTTGAAATGAATGTCTCCTCCTCTAGTAAGGATTATCATTGCCTTTCTATAATTTGGAATTTGGTTTTTATGGGCGTTAACAAATGGTCATACTTTATTAATTCATTGTAGTCCTATGGGCTTTTTATGAGGGAACTGAACACTCCTTACCCCATCTGGCATTTTTATTCTCTTTCTGGTTCGGGGATTGCCCTTAAAGCAAAGAAACGTAAGGTCAGTGAACTCTGGAGTGGGTCAGGACCTTAACATGGTGGCAGCATAAGCAGCGGCGTCATGCAGCTGGAACGCTGGGCGGGAGGAATGGGTGAGTGGCAGTGGGGGTCGGGGAAGACGGCGAAACGGAGCAGTACGCAACGGGCGGGCTGCCGCTCACCCATTCCTCCCGCCCAGCGTTCCAGCTGAATGATGCCGCTGAGCATACGGGATTGAGTGGCTTCAGTGCCTTCATGAGATGGACTATATGAGAGGCATACAATTCATTGCAGTAAAATCTATATATATAAAGAAGAGCCTGGGTGTGTACGTGTGTATGTATGTCTCGCATAGGCTCCGCAACGCCTGGAGCGATCGGCACGAAACTCGGCACACATACACCTTGCGGCCTGGCGACAAACACTGCAGGGGTCAGGCCCCCCTAGCGCTCCTGGGGGTGGGGGTACGCGGGGGTCCCCGCGTGAAAACGGTCAAAAACGGCCAAAATCGGCATCAAATCCACAGTTTCCGGGGTCACCGAGATGAGCGGCGATGCCCCCCGATGCTGTTGGAGTCCGGGTTCAGCCCCCCCTCAACATGGGGGGCAAGAAGGGGTGCGAAATAAAACGTCCGCCATGCCCTGCTGGAACTCCCGGACCGATTGGCGCCAAACTCGGCATGCGGAAGCCTAGCGGCCTGGCCACAAACACTGCGGGGGTCGGGCCCCCTAGCGCCCCCAGGGGTGGGGGTACGCGGGAGTCCTGTTAAGAAATAAGTAAGAAAAAGAAAATGCAAAAGAGAATTTTCAATTGTGCCTGTTACAGGAAGATAAGGATGTACGCCTTTAGATAAGAATGTACGCCCTAGCTCAGAATGTACGCCCTTGATCAGGCAGAAAGTTGACGCACAAGTACATGCGTAAGGAATGTAGCAGCTTAAGTACATGCGCACTGTTCTTGCTTCTGGAACAAATACTACGTTGGCAGTGATTACTACGTTTGCACAGATGATGCCCATAGAACAGTATATATTCTTGGTGCATAGGTTTGTTCGGGGCCATTCTGCCTTGTTGGGCAGGAGGGACCTCAGGCTGAGTAAAAAGCTTTCTTTTGAACCTCACTCTGTGTCTGTGCGTATTCTATCCGAACCACAAATACGAGTACAGTCCCCATGTGAAAACGGTCAAAAACGGCGAATATCGGCGTCAAATCCACAGTTTCCGGGGGCGCCGAGATGAGCGGTGCTGCTCCCGATGCTGTTGGAGTCCGGGATCAGAACCCCCTCGATGTGGGGGGCAAGAAGGGGTGCGAAACAAAACGTCTGCCATGCCCTGCTGGAACTCCTGGACCAATTGGCGCCAAACCTGGCATGCGGAAGCCTAGCGGCCTGGCCACAAACACTGCGGGGGTCGGGCCCCCCTAGCACCCCCGGGGTTGGGGGTACGCGGCGGTCCACACGTGAAAACGGTCAAAAACGGCCAATATCGGCGTCAAATCCACAGTTTCTGGGGTCGCCGAGATGAGTGACGATGCTCCTGATGCCATAAGAGTCTGTGTTCAGCCCCCCCTCGACGTGGGGGGCAAGAAGGGGTGCGAAACAAAACGTCCGCCATGCCCCGCTGTGACGCCTGGACCGATTGGCGCCAAACTCGGCATGCGGAAGCCTAGAGGCCTGGCGACAAACACTGCGGGAGTCGGGCACCCCTAGCGCCCCTGGGGGTGGGGGTACGCAGGGGTCCCCACGTGAAAACGGTCAAAACTGGCCAATATCGGCGTCAAATCCAGTTTCCGGGGTCGCCGAGATGAGCGGTGCCACTCCCGATGCTGTTGGAGTCCGGGATCAGCCCCCCCTCGACATGGGGGGCAAGAAGGGGAGCGAAACAAAACGTCCGCCATGCCCTGCTGGAACTCCCGGACCGATTGGCACCAAACGCGGCATGCGGAAGCCTAGCAGCCTGGCCACAAACACTGCGGGTGTCGGGGCCCCCTAGAGCCCCCGGGGGTGGGGGTACGCAGGGGTCCCCAAGTGAAAACGCTCAAAAACGGCCAATATCAGCGTCAAATCCGCAGTTTCCGGGGTTGCTGAGATGAGCGGCAATGCTCCCGATGCCGTCGGAGTCCGGGTTCAGCCCCCCCTCGACGTGGGGGGTGAGAAGGGGTGCGAAACACAATGTCCACCATGCCCCGCTGTGACACCTGGACAGATTGGCACCACACGCGGCATGCAGAAGCATCGAGTCCATAGTTTCCGGGGTCGCCGGGACGAGAGGCGACACTCCCGATGCCGCTGGAGTCCGGGTTTGGGGCCCCCTCAGCATGGGGGGCTAAAAGGGGTGCAAAACAAAAATTCCACCATGCCGTGCTGGAACGCCTGGAGCAACGTGCACCAACCCTGGCACGCACGTGCATTGAGGCCTGGTGACAAACACTGTGGGGGGCAGCCCCCCTAGCACCCTCAGGGTGGGGGTGCACAGGGGGCCCCACATGAAGATGGCTGAAAGTGGCCAAAATTGGCATCGACTCCGTAGTTTTCGGGGTCGCCGAGATGAGCAGCGATGCTCCCGACACAGTTGGAGTCCGGGTTTGGGCCCCCCTCGACGTGCGAAGGGGGTCGGGCCCCGCAGTGTGCGAAACACTGCGGGGGTCGGCCCCCCCTAGCACCCCCGGGGTTGGGGGTACGCGGCGGTCCACACGTGAAAACGGTCAAAAACGGCCAATATCGGCGTCAAATCCACAGTTTCCGGGGTCGCCGAGATGAGTGACGATGCTCCCGATGCCATAAGAGTCCGTGTTCAGCCCCCCCTCGACGTGGGGGGCAAGAAGGGGTGCGAAACAAAAGGCCCACCATGCCCCACTGTGATGCCTGGACCAATTGGCACCAAACCGGGCATGCGGAAGCCTAGAGGCCTGGCGACAAACAATGCGGGGGTCAGGGCCCCGTAGCACCCCCGGGGGCAGTGGTACACGGGGGTCCCCACATGAAGACAGCCGGAAACGGCTGAAATCGGCATCGAGTCCCCAGTGTCCAGGGGCGCCGGGACAACCGGCGACGCTCCTGACCCCATTGGAGTCTGGGTTCGGACCCCCCTCAATGTGGAGGGCAAGAAGGGGTGCAAAACACAACGTCTGCCATGCCCTGCTGGAACGCCTGGACCGATTGGCACCAAATGAGGAAGCCTAGCGGCCTGGCCAGAAACACTGTGGGGGTTGTGGCCCCCTAGCACCCCTGGAGCAGGGGTACACAGGGGCCCCTGTGTGAAAATGGTCGAAAATGGCCAAAATTGGCATCAAATCCGTAGTTTCCATGGTCGCTGGGACGAGCGACAATGGTATCAATGCCATCAGAGTCCGGGTCTGCCCCCACCCTCAGCGTAGGGTGTGAGAAGGTGTGCGAAACACAATGTCCGCTATGCCGTGCTGGAACGCCTGGAGTGATGCGCACCAAACTCGGCATGCGCGTGCCTTGCGGCCTGGCGACAAACACTGCAGGGGTCAGACCCCACTAGCACCCCTGGGGGTTGGGGTAAATGGGGTTCCCGTGAGAAGATGGTCGAAAATGGCTGAAAACGGCATTGAATCCATAGTTCCTGGGCTCACCAGGGCGAGTGGCAACACTCCTGATGCTGTTGGAGTCCGGGTTCGGCCCCCCCTTGGCGTGGTGGGCAAGAAGGGGTGCGAAACACAACCTCCGCCATGCCCTGCTGGCATGCCTGAACCGATCGACACGAAACCTGGCATGCATACACCTTGCAGCCTGGTGACAAACACTGCGGGGGGCAGACCGCCTTAGTGCCCCCGGGGGTGGGGGTTCGTGGGGATCTCCACATGAGAATGGTCAAAAATGGCTGAAATCCGCGTCAAGTCCATAGTTCCCGGGGTCGCCAAGACGAGCGGCGACACTCCCGACACAGTTGGAGTCCGGGTTCAGGCCCCCCTCAGCGTGGGGGCGGGAATGGGTGCGAAACAAGATGTCCGCTATGACCCGCTGCAACGCCTGGAGTGATTGGCGCCAGACTCGGCACGCGCATGCCTTGAGACCCGGTGACAAAAACTGCAGGGGTCAGGCTCCACTACCACCCGCAGGGGTGGGGTGCACGGGGCCCCCTGCATGAGAATGGTCAAGAACGGATGAAATCGGCATCAGACCCATAGTTTCCGGGGTCGCCAAGGCCTGAGGCAGAGGGCCAAGCCAGAAGGCGAGGCAGGGGGCCTGAAGTGAGGACGGCCGAAAACGGGCGAAATTGGCATCGAGTCCATAGTTTCCGGGGTTGCCGAGGCGCCCGGTGATGCTCCCGATGTGGTTGGAGTCCGGGTTCGGACCCCGTCTGCATGGGGGGCGAGAAGGGTGCAAAACTCATAAACTCTGGAAGATCATTTTGTTACCCGGGCAACGCCGGGTAACAAAAAGCTAGTCTATCTATATAAAATAGAATGTGTTTGTGTGTGTGTGTGTGTGTGTGTGTGTGTGTGTGTGTGTGTGTGTGTTCCACATAGGCTCTGCAATGCCTGGAGCGATTGGCACGAAACTCAGCACGCATACAACTTGCGGCCAGGCGACAAACACTGCGGGCGTCGGGCCCCCCCTGGCGCCACATGGGGTGGGGGTACGTGGGGGTCCCCATGTGAAAACAGTGAAAAACTACCGAAATCGGCCTCAAATCCATAGTTTCTGGGGTCACCAGATCGTACGGCCTTGATTCTTTTTGTTGCCCCAACACACAACCTTTTATTATTGTTACAGTTTTCATTATTTTCCTGCATTTCTTTCCCCATTGAAAAAAAGAGAATGAAATGTGTAACAGAAGTTACACAAACATATAGAGTATGTCAAACCTGGACTCATCTCTATATGTTTAAAAAGTGATTTGCTGGGTAAATGTTGGAATCATCCATTCCACCATCGCTTCTGACAAGGGAGGTGTTCAGTTGCAGTCCTTATGGAAACTACCCACCACAGGTTCTAGCCCACATCAACCATGAGATGCACAGGCTGACTTCAGGCCCCTCTGGAACAGGAGATATATCATTGGAAGAACCAATGGGCTAATTACCAACGTTTGCCAATGAGAAAGAACTTTATTTGAAACATGCAGAAATGCTAAGGGCTTTTGAGGCACTATCAGTGCTTTATAATGCCTATATAGTAGTTACCCTCTAAAGTTAACTCTAAGACACTTCAGCTAATGAAGGTGAGGGGGAGAAAAATTATAGGCAGAGGCATCCCCAAGGCCTGTGGGGCCCAGAGCAGTGACACCATGATGTCATGTGACATCATGATGCCATGCAACACCATGATGTCACATGGTGTCCCTTTTGGGGTTCTCCTCTACCAGAAGCCAATCAGGCAAAAACCATTAATCACACAACCATCAAAAATCAATATCACCTAAAAATCACTTCAAATCACCTAACTGACTGCTGGGAGCCCCTGCATGCACCAATTGCTTCACCAGCCAGGCAGAATTTGGACTGCAGGCAAAATTGCTGAGCTGGGTGCTGGGTGAGGGTTAGGGTTAGGCACATATATGGAAGCAATGGGAGCATCTGTGCTTGTGCCCCATTTTGTTGGTCCCTCAAGCACCAACATGAGCTGACCCGGTATTTGAACAGCTAGTGAGCAAATCAAGTCCAGATGTCTTACTTTACTTTGATCCCATATATTATAAAGTGCCTCCAAGGTTAGACTGCAGAGCCTCAGGTGAACTCTGCCGGAGCACTCCAGCAAGCAGCCCCTTTCTCACTTTGCAGCCCCTTTCCACTTCCCCTCCTTTCTCTGTCTGCTTTGCCTTCTCCGCCTCTCACCACCCTGGAGAAAGTGCTTCTCCCTGGAGAAACTGCTTCCATTCTTCCCTGTCTGGCAGCTGTCACCTCAATCAATCAATCAATCAAAAAGTATTTATATACCGCTTTTCAACATGAAGTTCACAAAGCGGTTTACAGGCAAATAAAGTTAAATGGCTCCCTGTCCCAAAAGGGCTCACAATCTAAAAAAATGCAGAACACCGCCAGCAGCAGCCACTAGACAAGACACTGCGCAGGGGTGAAGAGGGACAATTACTCTCCCCCTGCTAAACATAAGAGGAGCACCACTGGGAAAAGTGCCTCTTGCCCAGTTAGCAGGGGTTCTGATCACACATGCTGGCTAGGGTAGCGACTGGAACGGGCGGGGCTGGTCGACTCTCGGCTTTTGCCCTGTCCTCTCCAGCTGTTTGGCGACAGCTGCTCCAATCCCAAAAGGGCCGGGAAAGACTGGAAACCACCCCGTGAACTCCCAGCAGCTCACAAGCCCCACATTGCCTACCCTGATCCAAAGGGATTGTTTCAAGCTGAGCTCCCAGGGATTTGGATCACAGTGAGCAATGCTTCCATTGGGCTTTGGAAAGGCATTCAAAGTCAAATCCTGAACACTCCAGTGCCCACAGTATGAGCATGCCACAGGCGCTAGTGTAGCAAACATGCGGTAACGGACTTCCATGGCTGGTGGTCAAGTCCTATCACCCGTGCTGCCTCAATGGTCAAGCCCACTCCCCAGAGGTAGCCATGAGGAATTGGTGGCCAGGAGTTGGCTGGTCACCAGTGTTGTGTATTCTCCAGGTGTGGATAACAGTGTGAGGGGCAGGGCAGGGGGTAGGATTGATGTTGGCCTCCAAAACCAAATACCAATGTCCATGTTGGGCACTGCGAGCTGACATGGAAGCCCTCTCTTCTGTGCCAGCAAATCGGAGACCCACCAGTAATCCTGCTCCTTTACCACAGGGGATTGGAATGAATGTTTTCGGAGGGGCCTCCGGAGGCTGCCTGGCTACCACTGGGTACAGCAGTAGCTGTTTGGCAACTGCTGTGCCCACAGTGCCCAAGTAGCTCAGCATGGGGTTTCCCGTCATCTGTGTTTCTACCCATATATCAATGTGGTGAAGCCAAGGAAAAAAACATTTTCACATGAGTGTCAGTGTTTCATTTTCTCTCCTTGGGGTTTCTTTGAGTTCAGATCAGCTCTGAAAAGCATAATGTAACACTTGGGGAGAAAGATGCAAGCCAAGAGCCCAGTGTTGGAGGCCAGGATGGCAAACACTTCCACCAGCACAATGCTTTTCCCCTTGGTGCTCAGGTAGCCTGGAATAAAGGCGATCCAAACACTGCAGAAGACCAGCATGCTGAAGGTGATGAACTTGGCCTCGTTGAACGTGTCGGGCAGTTTCCTGGCGAGGAAAGCCGCTGTGAAGCTGATGGTGGCCAGCAAGCCCATGTAGCCCAGGACACAGTAGAACATGGCGGCAGAACCTTCGTTGCACTCCAGAATGATGAGTCCTGCCTGGGAATGCAGGTCGGCCTCTGGGAATGGCGGAGAGGCTGACAGCCATGCAAGGCAAATGCCCACTTGGAGGAGAGAGCAGATCAACACCATGGAGACGGCCACTTTTTGCCCCAACCATTGTCTCATCCTGTTGCCTGGTTTAGTCACCATGAAGGCCAGAATGACGAGGATTGTTTTTGCCAGCACACAAGAAACAGCGACAGAGAAAAGGATGCCAAAGCTGGTTTGACGAAGCAGGCAGCTCAGCTTCCCAGGCCTGCCGATGAACAAGAGGGAAGACAGATAGCAGAGCAGGATGGAGGTGAGAAGGACACAGGTCAGGTTCCGGTTGTTGGCTTTGACAATGGGAGTGTCCCAGTTCTTCAGGAAAGTTTGCATCACCAAACCTGTAAGCACAGCCAAAGACACAGCCAAAGAGACCAACAGGATCCCCCAAGGTTCTTGGTGTGAGAGGAAACTGATCTGCTTGGGGACACATTGATTGTGGTTCTGGTTTGGATATTGATCCCCTGGACACGCGATACAGCGAATTGCATCTGAAATGGAGGAATCAAGCGCTCATAACAGTGTTATTCTATATCGCACTATGAGTTTTAAATGGAGCTATGATGTTTTGTCAGTGTTCAAATGTTAGCACATTGAGACTGTGTGTACGATAGTATAAATAATTTAATGTAATTAGTATAACTTTAAATCTTTAATTGTTAATCTGTAATGATTGCATAATCCATTGGGGGCTGCTGATTGTTTTCTTTGCCATTTTTTAAACATTATTCTGTATAATTGTACTTTATTTTAAGCCACTTCGGGTGCCCTAATACAAGGCAGAAAGGGAGGGTATAAATCGATGATGATGATGATGATGATGATGATGATGATGATGATGATGATGA
>JAJKFI010011497.1:25087-49816 GCA_029204185.1 Lerista edwardsae
TATCTATCTATCTATCTATCTATCTATCTATCTATCTATCTATCTATCTATAGTGATAGGAACTGATATAAATTTTAAATCCAGCATCTTACAGTGACCTAACTGGCCCTCCAATATCCATGAAGGGGCTTCACAGCACACCTTCGACATCACTGGGCCAGTGCATGGGCTGCACCAGGACAAAGGGCAATCAGGATTATTCTGACAGATTTCTTCCAACCGCCTACTGTACCTGCCATGGCTGAACATTCGTGCGCTGGAAGGGTCTCTGACTCACTGGTCTCCTTTTGCTGGACAAATGTGAGGAGTGCAGAGCATGTGCGACAGCATAGATGCCATTGTAGATGCTGTAACTTTCTTCGCTCAGCTGCATCCCAAATCGTGAGCTAGGCAGGCTTTCAAGCTTCTCCTCTCCTGTGCAATTTTTATGATGTATATCATCATACCATAGATAGGCTGGTGTACATTTGAATAGGACGTACCAAAGCTCACAGAGAAAGTGCATCAGTGCTTCATCGGACTTCACGTTCTGGACAAATTCCTGGAATGCTAAAACGGGGTTTGTGCGGACTGAGAAAGAAAAAGTGCCATGGAAGGTGTTTGCACAGAAGCCATGGACAGTGGACGGAAAAGTGAAGTCCCACTTGGATGTTGTGATCCAAACCTTCCCTATATTGATCTTGGACTCAAATTCTAGAAGGCTTAAGGTGAAATGTAAAGAAAGAAGAAGCAGAAAGTTTCCTTGGACAACAATCACATTTGGTCAGATGTGGGGAGATTCCAAGATGGCTGCCTAGCAGTGTCTCTCGGCTTTCTGCTCCGCTAAACTCCCTATCTTTATTATGCCACCTACTTTGAGGAAGAAAAGATTGCGAACCAGCCCTGCTAAAGGAAACACTAGAGCTGATGGTGCCAAAAAGCGAAAAAAACCTTGCCAGGATTCAAAGAAACAAACTCCCATTGAATCTTTCCTGACAGTGTGCCCATCCCCTCCCCCTTCTGCGACTGATTTCTCCAAAGAGGTGAGCGTTAATTTATTCTTATCTTCTACAACTAATGCTACTCTAGCCTCCCCCAATGCCTCGATAGAAGAGGTACTTGAGAATAGGAGAGATGAAAGAAATTACCTCAATGAAGAGAGTTTGTCTTTTCTTCGTGAATATTTGGGAGTTGAGGAAGACTCCCCCTCCCCTCTCCAAGCAACACCAGCCCCAGAACAAAAGGCTGGGGATGCGTGCCTTATCTCCGCAAAAACTCTCCTAGTGATCCTTGAACACTTCTCTAAATTTGAAGCTCAACTCCAGTCAATTAACTCAGACATACGGAGATTAATGACAATCTGCGAAACTTCTGCTTCCAACTTGAAAGCGCAGACGAGCACCCTTCCCCCTTCTATCGCCGACAAGGAGCCTCCTAGCCAAACTGCTAGAGATTTATGGCTTGAAGACAACAGAGTTTTCTCCCCTGCGAACATACATCTAATATGGTCTCCCAAAGACATTCTCTTAAATATACCACATAGGGATGCTCACTTATGGTCCAGCAAATTTAAAATTCTTACCTCACTATCTCAATTAACAAGGCAGAAAATTGGTCCATCTCTCTTGTCTGATTGTTTCTACCTGCCTTCTGCTAAGGGCTGTAAAAGACTCCATCTTACATTTGCTTCCTTGACTTTATCTAGATCAATTTTAAATGTGAGATCTAAACTGAACTCATATGGCATACAGGTACAGAGGGTTTTCAAGCAAATGGGGCCCCAGATCAGATTTCGTCTGAAACAGACCTCTGATCGTATCACAGCTTGCTCTACGACCCTCTGCTCAAATGGACAAAATCGAGACTCCCTGGATCTCCCTTTGTCAACTTTTCCTCATCAAATAATCTCCAAGCCTGCTGACGCTCAGATGCTCTCCCTGAATAATGAGAACATTGAGAAAGTGAACTCAACTATCCCCTTGTCATATGAACATCAACTTTTGCCAGAGGTCCTCCCTCCGCCACCACATACGGAGGAGCTCCCCCGGTCACTAAGAACATCAATTCCTAATGCCTCATTTAATTTGACAGACAAGAGTCCAGATCAAGATCAGATACATTCCTTAAGTTTTACCAATCCAGCAAGATTATTGTCCTTATCCACTGACAACGGACCCCTGCTAACTAACAGCACTAATCCTTGCTCATCTCCTCACTTACAAGATCCTCAGCTGATACTTGAGACATCGACTATAGAGAACAAACCTCTGTTGATTAAAGGGGAACACAAGCAGATATTTCCATCCATAGAAGCTTTCTACAAAGGGACCCATATAGTTCCAACACCTAGTTGCCCAGAGGAAGCCACAGGTGCTGCTCAATCTCCTTGACTAGTCCGTAATAGTCTCAACCATACCTCATCTACCTTGACAGTCAATTTCTCTAATCCGCATGGAGCCTTGAGAATGATATCCTGGAATTTGGCAGGTTGGCCCTCCAAACAGTACAATCTTGAATTTCTTGAATTTTTAAGTAAAGCAGACATTATCTGCTTACAGGAAACTTGGACTACAGATACGATACATTTAGAGGACTTTCAAACTTTCAACCTCCCATCCTTTAGAAAGAACAAGTTTGGCCGACTGCAGTCAGGATTGGCAACACTGATTAGGTCTACTGTGAAAGCTGAACTAGTTGAGGCTTGCCAGGACCTGAGCAGTTATTTGGTGGTACGTTTATCTATAAATAACATGTCTATTTTTCTCCTCAACGCATACCTGCCGCCAAACACTCTTAAAGCTCAACAAGCACTTATGTGGAATCATCTGACGAAATGTATAGACAAAATTCAGAAACAATTTCCCCAAGCTCATCTTCTAATGGCCGCGGACCTCAATGCCCGGGTAGGCCAAGGGCCAGAAGTGTTCCAAAAAATTCTAAAAGGAGGAAATATGTCCACCCTTCCTCAACATTGCAATGCCACCAGATTCTCCAAGGACAAACGCTTTAACGAGGCCGGTGTCCTCTTAGCCACCCTTAGCATCCAAGCCAATCTTACTTGGCTCAATGGTCTTTCGGAATTCACGAAAGCATCTGAATTCACGTACGTATCTGCTACAGGATGTAGTGTTATCGATTACATAATAACTTCATTAGATCTGTTGCCATTGGTGTCAAATTTTGAGATAGGGGACTATAAACTAAGTGATCATCTTCCCCTTTTACTGGCACTGGATATACTGGTTCCACACCAAATACAACCTCCCGCACATCTAATTGGCCTGGACCGATTTATCAAATTTCCTTGGCACAGTTCTACCCTCAAAGAGATCCAACAGCTTCTGGGAGTTCCTCGCTTCAATGAGCTATGGTCTTCTATCCTCGTGGATGACCATCCTCAAACAACAGTAGACAGATACGAAAAACTCATTGGTGACATCATCTCCAATGTTTCACCTTCCCCGTCTGAGACCGTGGACTGCCCAGGGACTGGGACCCCCTCCTGGTTTGACAGAGACTGTAAAAATCTAAAGACGCAAACCAGAGCCCTCTTTAAAACTTTTAGAACATCAGATTCACAAGCTGCTCTGAGAGACTTCTTATTAGCTAACCACCAATTCAAAGAACTGATCCAGCAGAAGAGAAACTTACACCTGAAAGAACAATGGAAAAAACTCATACTGGCTTCATCCCAAGCAAATCCCAGAAATTTTTGGAACATCATAGCTGGGACATTCAGGCATAACACTGCAGACCCCAAGCTGGTACCTACACATTGCTGGAAGCAACATTTCAGCCAATTATTCAATGACACATCGGTGCCCTCTGATACGCTCACAACTATTTCGACTAACCCACCTTTGGACTGGCCTCCGATAACTGAGTCGGAAATTTGTGACTTAATTGCAACATTAAAACCGGGCAAGGCCCCAGGATTTGACAACATTATCCCAGAATGGCTGAAGGCGGATCCTGCCTTTTGGTCTCCTATTCTCGCCAAGCTCTTCACTTCAGCTAACTGCCACGGGGTATTACCAGGGGCCTGGAGGAAGTCAATAATAGTTCCGATATATAAAAAAGGCGACAAGAGTGCTCCAGAGAATTACAGACCAATCAGCTTGCTTTCAGTGGTCGGAAAGCTTTATTCTAAGACTTTGCTAGCTCGCTTAAACGACTGGATCGAGCAGAAGAACATCTTGGGCCCCGAACAAATTGGTTTCAGACCTGGAAGTTCTACCTTAGACCATTGTATTATTTTAGCTCACCTAATCTACAAGTATACTATTCACATCAAATCTAAATTGTATGTTGCTTTCCTAGACCTCAAAGGAGCGTTTGATAGCATAGATAGGAATTTACTTTGGTCCAAATTGGAAAGAATGGGAATGGACTGCAGCCTGCTGTATCTAATTAAGAACTTATACTCAAAAACATCTTGCCAGGTTAGGTGTTCCTGGAAGGGCCATTTATCTGAAGAGATTCCCACCAACAAAGGGGTCAAGCAAGGCTGCATATTGGCCCCCTCGCTGTTTAATCTCTTCTTGAATGACCTGGCTCCAGCCTTGGCGGAGGTGGAGGGCCACCCTCCCAAGCTTGGGGACCTTAAGATATCCATCTTACTGTATGCTGATGATGCGGTTATTATTTCCAGAACGCGCTTGGGGCTCAAAAGATTGATGCACCAATGTCTAGATTATCTAACAAGGAACAAACTGCAGCTAAATTTCCAAAAATCAAAAATTATGATCTTCGCAAGATCTTGGAAACCGCATAAATGGATTTTCAATGGCCACCTTATCGAGCAAGTGAAATCCTTCAAATATTTGGGGATCCTGTTTTCCTACAACCTCTCTTGGACAAGTCATTGGAACATGATGAAGGCGGCGGCTTCGATCTCAATGCGGGCTATCCTGAAATTCTTTTATAAGAACGGAGGCTCATATGTCCCGGCTGCCCTCAAGGTGTTCAATGCTAAGGTTCTTCCCCAAATTCTATTTGGAGTACCGTTGTGGATAAAATCATCTAACCACCAGCTCGAACAAATCCAAGCAGTGTTCCTGCGTAAAATTCTAGCTGTTCCAAACTGCGTGCCATATTCAGCCCTATGCCTGGAGACGGGCCAGTCTATGATTGAAACACTAGCTTGGCTACGCACTTCAAAGTTCTGGCTGAATCTCTACTTCAATAACATAACCAGCAGTTTATTGTTTCACTTCAAGAAAGACTCTCTCTCGTCAGCTGGCTCCTGGGAGTCTAAAATCAAGCAACTAGGCATTGATGTGGACCAACTAGGGGCGGTAACGCAAGCAGAAGCCTTCCGACAGATCAAACAAAGGTTGTTGGACATTCAGACTCAGACTCTCTTAAGCACAACCAATAGATCTGGTCACTCTCTGGCATGGAAAATCCCTTTTGAAAAAGGTAAAACTTTGAACTACCTCCAGTCCTTAACCAACCCTAATGAAAGAAGGGCCCTTACGTTGGCCCGTCTGGATGCCATGCCCTCTGCAGTTCTATGGGGAAGGTATAGAGGCATCCCCCAAGAAGATAGAACATGCTCTTGTTCTTTGAGCACAGTTGAATCCTTGCCGCACATGATCCTACATTGCCCTTATCATGAGACTAAGAGATCCAGTTTACTAGGCCCTATTTTGTCCAAGAAGATGTTTCTTCCAGACAATGACAAACTAAACATTCTTTTCTCACTATCGGATCCATACCACCTCAGACTGTTTGCTTCCTTTCTGCATAGCATAGTTGAATTTAACAATAGACGAAAGCCCACTGAACTGCCATTGCCAGAGTGAATCTATCTGGTCTAGAGACAGCAAGTGTTTTACATTGTTTTAATTATATTTTTAAGTTCTGACAATAACATTGCTGTATGTTTTAACTTTTGAGATGCCATTAAAGGTTTTGACTGACTGACAATCACATTTGCATTGATTGATGAAAGTTCTGATTTCATAATATTGACATCATTCATGAAATTGCTGCGGTTCTTCCCTTCTTGAACCCTTTTCAAGAAGGAAACACAAATGCTATTCTGGCCAAGCAGAGGGATCACATTCCACAGGAAGTGTTCTCCATCATCATCAAGTCCAACTATCAGAGCAACCCATGTCCACCTGTAATGCAGCAGCAGCTGGACAATCCCCACATGCTGAAGGGTCTCTCTCGGGGCCAAGATGTACGAGGAAGAGAACGTCCTTTTATCACTGAACATGGCCTCGGGTGCATTGTGAGTGAGCTAATGGAAGAAAAAGAGCTGCTTAGGATTGGAAGAAAGGCCGTGATTGCAAACGGATACGTATGCCGACAAATGTAAACCCATTGATCAACTTTGTTCTATTCATATCTAATATTGTCTCAATAAGGTAAATCTTCAACTATTAGACTCTGAAGTGGTAATGTAAATGAATTAACACACATTTCCTTTAACCTCAGTGACAGCCAACAACAACGCGCACCAGTTTATGATTTAGAGATTTGCAAAAACTGGCTCCACCAAATGACCTGAGATGTGCACTGTAAACAGTGTAAGGATAGAACTTTGTAGGGGTACAGTGGTTTTGACTGTCCACCCATGTCATCATTTAAGAAACGGGCAGAATTTGGTGATTTTTTTTATTTATGGGGGGCCGTCTCTGAATCTGATTGGGGCCCCCAAATCTGAAATGAAAGTTGCCATTTTGGTAGGGCAGGCGCTAGCTGTTCTCACTGAGTCAACCTTAAAGCTTTCAGGTACAATTAGCACCTGTAATCATTTTTTTAAATAATTGGGGGGCAAACGTGCTGATGGGAGTTTGCAGGTCACCTTCCATTCAAACTGTGTCTCTTTGTTGGCACTTTGGGGGACAAGTTAGGTGAAAACAAAGAGGAAACACATATCTCCTACCTAACCTATGTCCTGTGTTATTTCTAATGTTCTGATATGTCTTGCCTTTTTTAGTTTTTAGTTTTTGCAGGTTGCAAGTAAGTTCAGAGACTGAATAAATTATTACGTGTGGCAACAGAGACAATGTTTTTATACTCCACAAAACATTAGACACAAAACATTAGAAGGCAACTCCAAGATCAAATATCATAAGGCTGTATGAACTTCAGATCAATAATGACCTCTCACCAACCTCACAGGGGTGCCTGGGTGCAGTACCCATTCCATCTACAGATGTGGAAAATGTGATGTCTCTTTGCACCCCAAGTGCCTAGAGAAGTACCACACAAAATAGTACCCCAAGAGTACAGCTTCTGGATGGGACTGCAGTAACCCTATCAATATAGAACTTCTTGTGGAGTATGTGGCCTTCCTGTTTTCCATATCCATGTTGATTTTTATTGCCAATTTCATTGTATTTTCACTTATGCTTCCAGTGAATTGCACTAACCATTTGTTTTCCATCTTTCCTATTCTGATCTCTAGTTTGTTTAGTGAATAAATCAGTTGTTGTTGCCTTCTCAGTAAAGCCACTGTTTTCCTCGTAATACACACAGCTATCCATATGTTGGCACCTCAGACTGCAGTGGTAAATGTATCACCTAAGGTTACTTGCTCACCTGGTTTCTACAAACCTCTGAGCACAAGCACATTTGGGGCTGTCTGTGCATCTCCACTCACCCAAAGCAATTGATCTGGATATCTCACTGATGACAACAGACAAATGACTTTTCTCACAAAGCTGATGCATGCTGTGAGGGTCATCCTGTTTCTTGCACCATGGCAGCAAACCTTACTGGGGCATAGCCAGCATGCACACTCAGGGCTCCCTTCCCCACTGCAGGGACATATTAGCATATGCAATGTACACAATCTGTAATGCATCTTTGCTTTCAGTCATCAACTGGAGCTTTACCATTTACCTGTCCTGTACCATTTACCTACTTGCTGAGGGGAAAAAAAACAACATGATGGTGCTTCTGTGCACCCGTGACCCAGGTTCACAGGCTGCAGGCACTGGCATGAGTATCTAGGGCCCAATCCTATTCAACTTTCCAGTGGTGATCCAGCTGTACCAGTGAGGCATGTGCTGCATCCTGCCATGTGAGGACAGTAACAGAGGTCTCCTGAAGGTAAGGGCACAAATATTCTCTTACCTTGGGATTTCATTGTGGCTGCCTCAGCCCTGAACAATTGAATAGGATTGGGCACTTAGTTGCTTCACTACAGCGTGGAGGCCTCATAGAGTTCCTCAGGTTACAGTCCCTCAAAGAAAAGCTAAAATGACCCATTCAGTGATACAAGAACAGGAACATACTAGTAATAAATTATATTAGTTGTACAAGCCAAACAGTGTGGTACAATCAGTCTTGTCAATGGTGCAAGAACACAGAATGAGATTCAAATAATATTCCTCCAAATCAGCACCCTGGACACAGTCCAATAGCTACTGAAGAGTCATATTTCCATCTCATAGTGGGTGGGAGTTGGGATTGTTTCACCTAGGAAACAATAGGAAACATGCTTTGTTTCCCATAGAAATCATCCTGCAAAACACCTAATTAAGCCTAGCAGCAGTCAAAGCTATACCAAACATTCAGTTTCCATCTCATAGTTGGGTGGGAGATGGGATTGTTTCACCTAGGAAACAAAAGGAAACATGCTTTGTTTCACATAGGAATCATCCTTCCAGCAACTTAAGGGTTTATGGAGAGTTATTTCTTGCCTCTGTAGCTGCTAGAGAAGACAAATCAATGAGAAAGATACTTTTTTTCTTCAACTGTTCACAGCTTGTTCTAGGGCTGGGGTGGGAGCGAACCTCCAAAGGTGAACTCGGGTTCACCGTATATCAATATATTGGAAGCTGCAAGCTGCAGAAGCCAGCTCTATTTAAAAAAAAAAAAGGGTTTTTCAAGATATTTATAAATCAGAGAAGGGTCAAGGAAAGTCCAGAAGAACTCTGTCTCCAGCTCACTAGAGGGGGTGCAAAACAAGTAGCAGAAGCCTGCAAAACAGCTCATTTAGCCTAGCAGCAGTCAAAGCTATGCCAAAAATTCAGTTTTGCATGAACTTCTTACTTCAGGATTTGCACTCTAGGGCCCCCTTCTGCAAATTCCTGAAGTAAGCAAGCTGTGTGCTCAGTGAACTATGTGTTTTTTAAAGAATTTCATGGGCAAAGGTAGGTTTTTTTCAATATTTCCATAGAAATTAATGCACAGCACCATGGATATCGCGCAATAGTGCACAGTAAAAATTACGCTTTCAGTCCCATTGGTGGGCAAAGGCGCTAATTTCAGTTCAGGTATATGGGAACACTTTGACATGGTTCCAAACACATATTTACCTGGGGGGGGGGCTGCACATGTTTCTAAATGCAAAAGAAAAAGTGTTGCGCTAATGCACCGATGGGCGGAAATGAGCCCTGTGGGATCACGCCAATGGCCCATCTAGTCAAGCTTCCTGTATTTCACAGTGGCCCACCAGGTGCCTCAGGGAGCAGACAAGGCAAAGAAGGCAAATCAAGCCAGGAGGGAATGGGGCTGCCAGCCTTTTGTGCAGAACTTTTCAGAGACCTGCTGGTCCACATCCCCATAGGACTGAGGCACTCGGCTGTAATCCTGTAACACATACCTTGGAGCACATCCCTTGAAGTCAACGGAGGCAGCATGGTAGGCAGCAGCCTCAGATCCCCAACTGGGATCCTGAAAGTTGGTTAGGATGGTGCCGTAAGTGCAGTGACATAGTCTGATGAATCTTTAAGTTTTGTTCCCTGCATTCAGAGTGCAACCCAAACTTGGAGTTAGGCAGGAACAGTTAAGCCAGCAAAGTTTGACCGGAACAAGGGACATCGTAAAGCGTGTTTGGACCACTCTCACAGCGCCATCCTATTTTGCGCATAGTGCTGACGCAACGTTATTGTGTCAGCGCTTCGGCATTAGTGCCAACTTGGCCAGTGGTGGGATTCAAATAAAGTAACAACCGGTTCTATGACATCATAGCTGGAGCAAAAAAAAAATGAAGCTGGCCGAGGTAAGCGAGTGGGCGGGGCCGGGTCATTTACAAACCGGTTCTATAGAACCTGGGCGAACCCTCGAATCCCACCACTGAACTCAGGGGTGCCAAGCAGCACCCTCGCATCCACACTAATGCTCTGAAGCCAACACTACAAGTTTCACTTGCTTCAGAGTGCCAATAGAGAGCCTCCCTTGCGCCAACCAAAGCTGATTGGCGCAAGGGAGGCTCTGTCCCATATCAGTACAGGGATTGGTGGGAGGGAGGGATGCGGGGGCAGGGCTTGGATGGGGCATGGGTAGCCTTGGGAGGTGGCCATACAGCCACTTCCTAAGCCCATCTGCAAGGCTTTGAGGCTCTGATTAGTGCTGCGTTGTCTCCTCTCCTATGCAGCATCAGATATGGCGGTGCCAAGTCAGCCTTGCCATTCCAGCGCTGCATAGGATTGTGCCCTGAGAGTCAGGAAGGATTATGCACATCTGTGTGCTGCCCTATCTGAGTCCGAGAGTGGTCCAAACATTACTTGACAGTGACACTTCTGCCGACCAAACTCTGCTGGCCTAATTGTGCTGGCCAAACTGCACATAGAGATTGCGCTCCCAGTTGCTCATTCCATACTGGTCAGAGACATACAGATTATTTCCTCAAATCCCCTTCTTTCTATTCTGCCTTTTCTATATGCCAAGTATGTTCACAATTGAGCTAAGCTGAACTGAGCTAAATGAGATGGGAGGAACATGAGTTGGGAGGAGAACCAAACGGCAAGAGGAATGCAAAGTGCAGATGGACAGACCTGTGGAATCCTGTAAAGAGTCAAGATGTTGGCCATCTGCAGGGCATATTCTTTGGTGTATCCCCCAACAACCGCGACCACATCATTGCTTCTGCCACACTTGTAATTGGTATAAAGGAGGAGCCCTGGGATGTGGTCCTTTGGTCTTTGAACAAGAGGTTCAGCATGGTCTCGTATGTGATGGCTGAATCAAACAAGTTGTCATAGACGTGCGGCCCCAAGGTGATATTTGGCAACAGCCTGGGATTTGTATTGATCTCTTGAATGGCAAACATCAAGGATAGGCTATGCTGATAATTTTTTGGGGCTATCCTGCAATAAATTGGAAATGAGAGTAAGTTGTGATCAGTGGTCCTTGTCTTTAGTGTCACAGAAGCAAAAGCTAGAGAACATTTTACAGACACCAAATTGAGAATATGGAAATAAACTCAGAGCAGAACCAGATTCAGTTCCATCATGCTTGGAGTCTTACAGGGGTGGGTGTTCAGTCCTGTGAAAACTTGGCCTAAACCTTGTATCTTTGCCTTGTGAAAGGAAGGGTGAATTCATGGGGGGACCCAAAACAGCTTACAAGAGTTCATAAAAAAACAGAAAATTCTATTACCATGCACCCCGCTCCCAAAGAAGCACACGAGTCCAAGGAGGAGTTGGACTTAAATGGCCACTTTATTAATATACTGAATAGCACTGTATTTTAACTTGCAGCTGAGCAACTCAACAGTAAGCATGCGGGACTACCCCCAGCCGGTGTTCAAGCCCATGGCCAGCCAGCCCTGCTCCCACGCACTATGAGGGGGCGGGACAAACTGCGGCACTGCACTACTGTGCGTCACCGTGAAAATGATAAAATCGCCGGTGAAGCTTGAACTGAGGGGCCAGACAGCTCAAACCTGCACATGTGCACAAGCTCACCCCGCCCCTCACCAGCGATTCGTTGCTGGTCTGACCAACCCCCACTCCAACTATGCAGGATAGGCGGGGCAAGGTCCCCGACACACAAGGCCCATCAGGGCTATTATCAGGTCACAAATGGGGACATCAACGATACCCCACCCCCACCCCGGACTAGCACGGATAAGAAATGCTCGGAGGAAACACTCCAATGACTGCATCAGGATCTTGATTTATGTCCTTGTTTTGATCTTGTTTTGATTCATGTCTTGCTTTGATCTGTTGCATCTCTCCTTTCCCATCAGTCTTTTAAATAAACTCATGGCAGGTTTAATTCGAAGTTAAGCCTTACTTTTTTTTTTTAAGGAAGCTTAGTTCAGCCTCTGAGGTACCCACAATCCAGAGGCAAAAGTAGCCACAGTCCAGAAACTATGCTTTTTGCAAAACCTGTATGCTATAATAGAAAGACCTCTGCCCTTGCCTTCACCCCCACTCCTCTCCACCTCACCCCCTCCTTTCCTTCCGTCAGCAGCTGTATACCCAAGGTTACACGACTGCTTCGCGGTACCAGCTTCTATAGGAAACGTGTAACCACAAACTTCAAAGAAAACAAGAACCTCGGCAAGTCTACATAGGCAGGCAAATGCAGGTAGCCAATCAATAAAGTTTGTCTATGTAGACACAGGAAATGTATAAGCAATGCATGTATGAAATGTATAAAAAGCCAAGCCTCACTTTGTTCGGGGCTCAGAATTTGGAAATTGAAATAAAGAGCTTGATACTTTCCTTCCACCCCTGTCGTCTCGAATCCTTGTGTCTGCAAGTCTAAAACACCTCCATTAATTTATTCTTATTTTTTTAATTCCAGATCCGAGTAAATATATCATTCTAGGTTTACTGTGCAATAATAAGGTGTGCTTGGAAGTAAGGCTCACCGATTTCAGGTTGCAATCCTATCTACACGTATATGGGAGTTCTTTTCATTCAAAATATGGGCCTTCCTGAGCAAACGAGGTTAAGATTACACTGTTCATAATTCATTAGACTACACCAGTATGATTCAAACTGTGGGTTGGGGGCCACTTGGTGGTCATGGTCTGATCACAGGAGGGTCTCGGAAAGCTGGGAGTAGCCATCTTGGAAACAATAGACCTTACTCTTCCTATATTCCTTTTGTGAGTCCTCACAGTTTGAATTTTCAAGTGAGGGGTTTTTTTTAAATTGTTTTTATTTCAGTGCTTTTACATCACACTTTGTCCTAATCTTGCTTTCTGTCAGGGATGTTTCATGGTTGTACAATTGCTGCAATCCAAGAATGCCAGTATGGATCCCAGGAGTGTCATTTTGATTATGTTACAATGACAGCACTTCCTGCTTGATGATGTTGCTTCCTGCCACAACACCACTCCCAGGTTAATGACATCACTTCTGGTGGGCCCCAACACAAGTGCCATTCTAAAAAGTGGGTCCCGGTGTAAAAGGTTTGAATACCACCAGACTACACAATTTCTAAATATTCCCTAAAATTATGTTCCTCTGTAACTGGGCAGATGTTTTTCTTCAACAGTTGTTATCTTTAGGGTTACAATGTCTAGGAAAAAGAGCTATCGTGCATGACCTTAGAAGAGAACCTGACCCTTTTGTCTGTAATCAGGGCTGGAATGGTCTGACAATGCAACATGCATTTTTCTTCAAAGCACAGCTGTCTTTGCACACATGCATTACAGAGCCAGTCCATCACTCAGTTAGTTCATCAGGTTTGGGTTTTGTTTCTGTTCTGGGAGATCAAGGTGTCTTTCTACAAGCCTGCTTCTCTTTCTCTCTTTCAACACTGGTGAAATGTAATATATATATATATATATATATATATATATATATATGTAAATCCATGATATGCTTCAGATCCACAAAGTGAAATCCTCCTCTCATTGTGACTCCACCTGTCAAGCATCTGTTTGCAACCATGATCAGGACCAAGAAGTGAACATGGTTAAAACCCATTTCCTCCCATATGCACTTTAGCACAACACTTTTTCTTTTGCCTTTTGAAACTTGTATCGCCCCCCCCCTCTGGTAAATATGTGTTTGGAACCATGTCAAAGCGTTCCCATATACCTGAATTGAAATTGGGTCCTTTGCCTGCCAATGGTACTGAAAGCGTAATTTTTACTGTGCAAAAATGGCACGCTATCCATGGTGCTGTGTATCAATTTCTATGGAAGTGTTGAAAAAAAGCTACCTTTACCCCTGAAAATCTTTAAAGAACACATTGTTCACTGAGCACACAGCTTGCTTACTTCAGGAATTTGCAGAAGGGGGCCCTAGAGTGCAAATCCTGAAGGAAGAAGTTCATTCTTGCAAAACTGAATTTTTGGCATAGCTTTGACTGCTGCTAGGCTTAATTAGGTCTTTTGCAAGCTTCTGCTACTTGTTTTGCACCCTTCTAATGAGCTGGAGACAGAATTCTTCTGCACTTTCCTTGACCCTTCTCTGCTTTATAAAAATGTTGGGAAAAACCCTATTTTTTCATAGAGCTGGCTTCTGCAGCTAGCAGCTTCCCATATACTGATATATGGCGAACCCTTAACCTTTAGAGGTTCCCTCCCACCCCAGCCCTAGAACAAGCTGTGGAGAAAAAAAAGTATCTTTCTCATTCATTTGTCTTCTCAAGCAGCTACAGAGGCAAGAAATAACCTTTCATTAATTTAGTAGAGGTTGTAAATTACAAAGAACCACTTAAACCAATCTTGCCCGACTTCCTTCTGGCGGAGACCTAAAATTTGGCAGATAGTCTTCATGATGTATTAGAGAGAGAATGCCACCAACTACAGCCTCTCCTGGCCTGTACAAGTGGTCTTCTGTGCTTCTCTTAACATTACACCGGTGTTTCACTACGTTACAGACAGGCCAAGGGAACAGCATCAGCAAGGACAGCAATAAGAGCCACTTGGGTGCCAATCTTGACCCACGTAGGCTGCAGCTGCCAGCCTCCATTCCCATCTGCACCCTCTTTTCCAGCAGCTTCCAAAGTAGGAGCCTCTTCAAGAGCTTTTCGTTGCAGTGTTTTCTTCTAGAGGGTTAAGATCTACTCAGTTTATTGCTGGATGAAATGGATTCTTGTCACATTTTCTTTTTTTCCTTCTGTAAATAGGCTTGCAAACAGGTTACCTGAAGACCTATGAAATAGAATAAAAAGTTTTAAAGAGAAAAAACTTTCATACAATGCTCCCAAGAATCACACAGAAGTACTCTTCATACAAGCAGCGCAGCCACCAAACATTTCTGCTTCTTTGAAAAAAATGATTGAACCCCATTCCTCTCAGGAGCATCTCTCAGACCAGAGTGGAAACTTCTGACTTCTGCGCAGAAGTATTTTGCCAATGTAGCTACCTGACAATTTTATTCTTCTGGATGTTGTTGCTCAGTGCCAAAAGAAACACATAGTTATTGTTATTTTGATAAGTACACATTGTCCAGACCTCCCTGATGGCAAACTATTTTCTATCTGGATGTTGTTGGGGAAAAAAGTTGCAAAGTTTGCATCATCTCAACTCACTGCTCCTTCGAGAGCCAGTAATGGGAAAAGTTCACTTCTGTTGACTACTGTGAGCAAAGGTACTGCAGGTTTGCCAGATGGTGGACGGATTCTAACAGCACAAACCTATGCAGGTCTAGTTGAAGTTCATCCAAATGTATTTAGCATTCCAGGACATACCAAAGAGGTGTGACTCCGATTGCAGCCGACATGCTTGAATAACGGGAAAATCCTCTCCTTCCCTCCCACCATTGATGCAGTGGCACTGAAAGCCACATGCTGTATTCAGGGATGGGGGGGAGATAACTGGAGGCTTTGGAAGAGAAGCTCTCCATATGCCCCCCTTCTTGCAGTGGGTCTCCTCAGACCTATACAAGTCCAAGGAGAGAAATGGGGCCAGGAAGGGGTGAAACTGGAGGATAGGATCCAGCATGCACCATTGCTGTCAAATCTCCTCCTCCCACAGCCTTCCCCTCCCGGTCCCCACCCACTTTCTCCTCCGCTGTTCCCATTCTGCCTTCTGCTGACCCTCTCACTTCCTGCACTGACTCACTTGCTCTGGCAGACAGACAGCACAACAAGGCCGCAGGTGGGACACTTGTTCCACCAGTGAGGCAGCCCAATCTGTGATGGCAAAATTTTTCTGTCTGGCTGTTGTTGGAAAAAAGGTTACATCAGCACAGGAAAGTTGGTTAGGGTTGGGCTTTTAGTGGCTTGCAGAATTGGGCCTGCCAAGCCTCCTAAGTCTGAGAGTGCCATCCTAACCTGGAGTGAGGCTGGCGCAGTTAGGCCAGCAAAGTTTGGCTGGCACAAGGGCCACCATAAAGCACATTTGGACCATGTTTGGAATCAGCGACCATGGCGCACATGTGTGTGCTGGCCTCTCTGACTCCAAGAGTGGTCCAAACCTACTTTACGGTGTCCCTTGTGCCAGTCAAATTTTGCTGACCTAATTTGGGCCAGCCTAAGTCCAGGTTAGGATTGCATTCTGAAACTAGCTGGCTGCCTAGGGCAGAGCAGGATTTTTGTTGTCGGTGTTGTTCACCTGATTAAACATGGCAGTGAATTTTTTCACCTCCTCCAGATGTTCCTTTAGTTTCCATTCCACTCCCTTCTGTTAAGAAGCCTTGATTCATTTTCCTGCCCCCAACACACAATCTTTTATTATTGTTACAGTTTTAATTATTTTCCTGTATTTCTTTCCCCATTGAAAAAAAGAGAATGAAATGTGTAACAGGAGAGAGTTACACAAATATATAGAATATGTCAAACCTGGACTCATCTCTATATGTTTAAAAAGTGATCTGCTGGGCAAATGTTGGAATCATCCATTCCACCATCGCTTCTGACAAGAGAGGTGTTCAGTTGCAGTCCTTATGGAAACTACCCACCACAGGGTTTAGCCCACATCAACCATGAGATGCACAAGCTGACTTCAGACCCCTCTGGAACAGGAGATATAGCACTGAAGGATCCAATGGGCTAAATACCAACGTTTGCCAAAGAGAAAGAACTTTATTTGAAACATGCAGAAATGCCAAGGGCTTTCCAGGCACTATCAGTGCTTTACAATGCCTATACAGTAGTTACCCTCTAAAGTGAACTCTAAGACACTTCAGCTAATGAAGGTGAGGGGGGAGAAAATTCTTAGGCAGAGGCATCCCCAAGGCCTGTGGGGCCTAGGGCAGCAACCCCATGATGTCATGTGATATCGTGATGCCATGCAACACCATGATGTCATGTGATATTGTGATGCCATGCAACACCGTAATGTCACATGGTGTCCCTTTTGGGGGTTCTCCTCTACCAGAAGCCAATCAGGCAAAAATCATTAATCATACAACCATCAAAAATCAACATCACCCTAAAAATCAAATAAAATCACCCAACTGGCTGCTGGGAGCCCCTGCATGCTCCAATTGCTTCCCCAGCTAGGCAGAATTTGGAGTGCAGGCAACATTGCTGAGCTGGGTGCTGGGTGACGGTTAGGGTTGGGCACATATATGGAAGCAATGGGAGCATCTGTGCTTGTGCCCCCTCTTTTGGGGGCCCCAAGCACCAACATGAGCTGACCCGGTATTTGAACAGCTCGTGAGCAAATCAAGTCCAGATGTCTTATTTTACTTTGATCCTATATAAAATGCCTCCAAGGTTAGACTGCAGAGCCTCATGTGAACTCTGCCAGAGCACTCCAGCAAGCAGCCCCTTTCTCACTTTGCAGCCCTTTTCCACTTCCCCTTCCTTCCTTTATCTGCTTTGCCTTCTCTGCCTCTCACCACCCTAGAGAAACTGCTACTCCCGCGACCCGGTCTGGCAGCAGTCACCTCCTGATCGCATATGCTGGCCAGGGTGGCAGCTGGAACGGGCGGGGCTGGCCGACTCTTGGCTTTTGCCCCGTCCTCTCTAGCTGTTGGCCAACAGCTGCTCCAATCCCAAAAGGGCCGGGAAAGACTGGAAACCACCCCGTGAACTCCCAGCAGCTCATAAGCCCCACATTGCCTACCCGGATCCAAAGGGATTGTTTCAAGCTGAGCTCCCCAGGGATTTGGACCACAGTGAGCAATTCTTCCATTGGGCTTTGGAAAGGCATTCAGGGTCCAATCCTGAGCACTACAACGCCCGCGGTACGAGCATGCCACAGGCGCTGGAGTAGCAAACATGCAGTAAGGGAATTCCAAGGCTCGTGGTCAAGTCCTACCGCCCATGCTGCCTCAATGCCCAGAGGCAGCCATGGAGAACTGGTGGCCAGGAGTTGGCTGGTCACCAGTGCTGCGTATTCTCCAGGTGCGGATAACAGTGTGAGGGGCAGGGCAGTGGGTGGGATAGATGTTGGCCTCCAAAACCAAATACCAATGTCCGTGTTGGGCCCTGCGAGCTGACATGGAAGCCTTCTGTTCTGTGCCAGCAAAGCAGAGACCCACCAGTAATCCTGCTCCTTTACCACAGGGGATGGGCATGAAAGTTCTTGGAGGAGCGTCCAGAGGCTGCCTGGCTACCACTGGGTACAACAGTGGCTGTCTGGCAAGTGCTGTGCCCACAGTACCCAAGTAGCTCAGCATGGGGTTGCCCATCATCGGTGTTTCTACCCATATATCAATTTGGTGAAGCCAAGGAAAAAGGCATTTTCACATGAGTGTCAGTGTTTCATTTTCTCTCCTCGGAGTTTCTTGGAGTTCAGATCAGCTCTGAAAAGCATAATGTAACATTTGGGGAGAAAGATGCAAGCCAAGAGCCCAGTGTTGGAGGCCAGGATGGCAAACACTTCCACCAGCACAATGCTTTTCCCCTTGGTGCTCAGGTAGCCTGGAATAAAGACGATCCAAACACTGCAGAAGACCAGCATGCTGAAGGTGATGAACTTGGCCTCGTTGAACGTGTCGGGCAGTTTCCTGGCGAGGAAAGCCGCAGTGAAGCTGATGGTGGCCAGCAAGCCCATGTAGCCCAGGACACAGTAGAACATGGCGGCAGAACCTTCGTTGCACTCCAGAATGATGAGTCCTGCCTGGGAATGCAGGTCGGCCTCTGGGAATGGCGGAGAGGCCGACAGCCATGCCAGGCAAATGCCCACTTGGAGGAGAGAGCAGGTCAACACCATGGAGACGGCCACTTTTTGCCCCAGCCATTGTCTCATCCTATTGCCTGGTTTAGTCGCCATGAAGGCCAGAATGACGAGGATTGTTTTTGCCAGCACACAAGAAACAGCAACAGAGAAAAGGATGCCAAAGCTGGTTTGACGAAGCAGGCAGCTCAGCTTCCCAGGCCTGCCGATGAACAAGAGGGAAGACAGATAGCAGAGCAGGATGGAGGTGAGAAGGACACAGGTCAGGTTCCGGTTGTTGGCTTTGACAATGGGAGTGTCCCAGTTCTTCAGGAAAGTTTGCATCACCAGACCTGTAAGCACAGCCAAAGACACAGCCAAAGAGACCAAAATGATCCCCAAAGGCTCTTCATGGGAGAGGAAACTGATCTGCTTGGGGACACATTGATCGTGGTTCTGGTTTGAATATTGATCCTCTGGACACGTGATACAACGAATTGCATCTGAAATGGAGGAATCAAGGGCTCATAACAGTGTTATTCTATATCACACTCTTAGTTTTAAATGGAGGTATGATGTTTTGTGTGTGTGAAAGTGCCACCACATTGAGGTTGTGTGTACGATAGTGTAATTAATTTAACATAATTAATTTAATTTTAAATCTTTAATTGTTGAATTGTTAATCTGTAATGATTGCATAATCCATTGGGGGCTGCTGCTTTTAATCATTTGCCATTGTTTTAACGTTATTCTGTATTATTGTACTGCATTGTAAGCCACCTTGGGTGCCCTAATACAGGGCAGAAAGGCAGGGTAGAAATTGATGATGATGATGATGATGATGATGATGATGATGATGATGATGAATGTACTGCTGCGCATGTGCCACATATGGTGCTGTAAAGCACCCCGAGCACCGAGGGTCAGTGCGCAGTGGCAGCAACGTGTTGCCAGCGAGCGGTGATTCCACCGCGCAAGAGTTGTGGTTGTTCTGGGCAGGATGGGGGAGTGTTCTGGGGGGGCAGGGGTGGAGCCGAGGTGGGACCGGCAGTGACTTTTCATCGCCAGTTCCTGAATTCCGAGGAAGTCCCCATGGCTGTCCTTGGAGGCACATGGCTCTGCACTGGCTGAAAAGCCCACACAGAAGGGGTAGTCCCATCGCCTCCCTGTGCCCTTACTGCAGGGAGACGGGATGATCACCCCCCTTCCCTGTGGAGGCTCCCGTAGCTCCCTGGCTGCCTTGGGATGCAGCGGTATCCACTTGACTCCTTCTGAGCTCCTGGGCATTCAGGCAGCATAGGATCGGCTTCTAAATCATGACAAGCTTGAGCATTTATTATTATTATTATTATTTATTAAATTTCTACCCCGCCATTCTGCCCAAAGGCACTCAAGGTGGCATTACAAAATCAAAAATTAAAACACAATAAAATACATCATAATTAAAACAGTAATTAAAAACAATATAAAAATACAATATAAAAGTATAACAGACATCCCATGGATCATAAAAGTACAAAAATATAAAAGAATGGAAAGACCAGCCAGCCTGTCAGCAACTAAAAGCCTGCTGAAATAAAAAGGTCTTCAGCCCCCGCCGAAATACCGCCAAAGAGGGAGCAGTTCTTAACTCTAAGGGGAGGGTATTCCAAAGTTGGGGTGCCACCACAGAGAAGGCCCTATTCCTGGCCGCCACCCCTCTCACCCCTCCTGGTGGTGGCACAGTCAAAAGGGCCCCCCCGGATGACCTCAGAGTACAGGTAGGATTAAACGGGAGGAGGCGTTCCCTCAAATACCCTGGGCCCGAGCCATAAAGGGCTTTAAAGGTCAAAACCAGCACTTTGAATTTGGCCCGGAACATAACCGACAGCCAGTGTAGTCGCTGAAGCAACGGCTCGGCAGAGTCAAACCGACGTGCCCCAGCAACCACCTGAGCACCTGAGCAGCCGCGTTCTGTACTCGTTGTAATTTCCAGACCGTCTTCAAAGGCAGCCCCACGTAGAGCGCATTGCAATAGTCTAATCTAGATGTCACTAGGGCATGGGTCACTGTAGCCAGGTCCGCACAGCTCAGGTACGGTCTCAGCTGGCGGATCAGCCGAAGCTGAGCAAAGGCTCCCCTGGCCACCGCCGACACCTGAGACTCCAGTTGCAGCTGTGAATCCAGGAGAACCCCCAAGCTGCGGACCTGCTCCTTCAGAGGGAGTGCAACCCCATTCAGAGCAGGGAAATAGTCCAATACCCAAGCTGTGATTTCCGGACCAAGAGCACCTCTGTCTTATCCGGATTTAATTTCAGCTTGTTCACCCACATCCAGCCCCCAACCGCCTCCAGACAACGATTCAGGAAGGAGCGGAACCACTGTAGAACAGTGCCTCCAAGCCCCAACCCAGCCAGCCGACCCAGAAGGACACCATAGTTGATGGTGTCGAAGGCCGCTGAGAGGTCCAGCAGGACTAACAGGGACACACTCCCCCTGTCCATTCCCCGGCATAGGTCATCCACCAAGGCGACCAAGGCAGTCTCCGTCCCAAACCCCGGCCTGAAGCCAGATTGGAATGGGTCCAGATAATCCGTTTCCTCCAGCACCCTCTGCAGCTGTAACGCCACCACCCGCTCAATCACCTTGCCCAGAAATGGGATATTTGAGACTGGCCGAAAGTTGTTTACATTAGTGGGATCCAGGGAGGGCTTCTTCAGGAGGGGGCGAACCATCGCCTGCTTCAAAGCAGGCGGGAGCAACCCCTCCCTCAGAGATGAATTCACCACCCTCCCCGTCCACTCGGCCAGCCCTCCCCGGGCAGCTCTAATTAGCCATGCTTCAGGAGAGGGCGAACTCAAAGCAGGTGGCAGCACCCCCTCCCTCATTTAGGATACAATTCTATTTAGGATAGAATTCTATTTAGGATAGAATGTCCCTGAAGTCCAAAATACGAGAATCTTGCTTTCAGGCTCACCTTTCAGAGTACCTGAAATTTGGCCCTTTAATTGCCATCTAATTTAGGGCAGGAGAGACACCTGGGAAAGGCTTCAGGCAACTGCAGAGAAGGACTAATGGAAGTTGGGCTCCTGTGAATTCCTCTCTGTCCTTTCCTTTGATGTCGCCTCTACCACACCCTGTTTCCGAGGGGATCAGCCCTGTCACGCCTTCATTTTGAGGAGGATTCTGTGACTTCGAATCCACTAAAGAATGCAGTGCATTTCCTGTTAGCAAGGCTGCATCTGTGTTGGAAAATGGGACAGGATCTGGCCCCAAGAGTTCTGCCTGAAATGCATGGGAAATTCATTGTCTTAAACGTCAACTGAATTGAAATGGATGGGACTGGGTTTGCCCTGAAGGACTTTACTCCACTGATTCCAAAGTCAGAATTGGTTTTAGCCACATGAGTTGAGAAACTTGATTTTACCATTCTTATCAATAATTGGCATAGTATGCATATATTTGAAGACATTTTCATGAAAAAAAAATGAGGTTGAGTTTCTCACCGGTCTGGTTTGCAATCCTGTCTTTTGAGCAAGGCATACAGGCATAGCAACAAATGGGTCTCCCCTCCAGAATTTTCCTGCTGTGTCCAAGACGGCATCTGTCGACACATCTCGATGTGGGCGTCTGATCATTTCAAAAAACAAACACCATTGTAGAGCTGCTCAGAAATGCCCCTCCTAGATTCTGACCCATTTTGTGACATCCTGCTGCAGGGATGTTGAGATCTAGTTCCCACATGTTGCCAAAATGGTGTTCCCGTTAACCTTTGTGTAGCTTTGCAATAAATACAAACCCACCAAATGGAATGTAAAAGTAAACCCAATTTTTCCCCCATATTTGTTCTAATCTGCATTCATTTAAAATGATACCTTCATTAAAAATCAGGAATGAAAGTTGTTTTTTTTTTATTTTTCCTAGATTTGGGGTACATGCCTAGCATCTGTTTTAATATTCCAAAGTCTGGATTTCTAGCTAGACTGAACAGGAGTCTCTCTGAACAGGAGCAAAATAGAGCTATAAGAAAATGGTTCTCCACTTTTTGAGTGGAGATATTGAAGAGATTGTTTAACAGTTTTATTTAAGGTATATTTTAGCAAGAAGTACAGTGAGGGGGAAAAAACTATTTGATCTCGTGCTGATTTTGTATGTTTGCCGACTGACAAAGAAATGATCAGTCCATCATTGTAATGGTAGGTTTAGTGTGACAGTGAGAGACAGAATAACAGCAAAACAATCCAAAAAAACGCATTTCAAAAAAGTGATAAATTGCTGTGCATTTCAAGGAATGAAATAATTATTTGACCCCTTCGCCAAACCTGACTTCATACTTCGTGGCAAAAGCCTTGTTGGCAATCACAGAGGTCAGATGTTCCTTGTCATTGGCCAGCAGGTTTGCGCACATCTCAGGAGGGATTGTGTCCCACTCCTCTTTGCAGATCCTCTCCAAGTCATGAAGGGTTTGAGGCGGATCCTGCCTTCAAGAGGGTGCTCCTCATCTCAGCTCATTACCTGTATACAGTAAAAGACACCTGGGAGCCAGACATCTTGCCTATTGCTAGGGGATCCAATACTACTCTGGGAGTGGCCAGAGAGAGCGGCAGCATCTGCCTCTGAATCCTGAACCTCTGAAAGAACTGGATGGCCCAACACTGGTCTCCTGGATTTGACATGGCCAAAGTTTCCCTGGGGTGAGGGAGTCAACTCCCCAGTGTCAGGAAGCAAACGCAGAGATCCCGGAGCCCACAGGATTCAGCCCTTGGGGATTAAGCATGCAATTGTGATGGTGCAATCCCATACCTGTTGACTCAGAAGAAAGTCCCAGTGTATTCAGGGGGAATTAGGGCCCTGTCCTTTCTCACTTTTCAGCAATGATGCAACTGCACCAACAGGGTATGCGCTGCTTCTTGCAGTGGGGAGGGGGGAGTCACGGGCACCTCCTCACGGTAAGGGAATGTTTGTTCCCTTACCTCAGGGCTGCGTTGTGGCTGCATCAGCACTGGAAAGTTGGGTAGGATTTGGGTATTCATCTCAGGTGTATTTGTATACTGTAGGTATGTAACCTAAAATTCTTTGTACAATTCCCATTGGATGATATGCTTTAGCACTATACTGACTTGGTACTTCGTTCTGGTTTCCTGCATGGATCAGGTTTATTCTCACCTGCTTGAACCTGCGGTTCCACACAATAGCATCTTCATGGATGTCCAACTCTTGATTCTGTAATATTGTTCCAACCTGAACCCTAAGGAAGGACTGATTTGGGAAGATGACCCAATTGATGACATCATACGTGCTCTGCAGTTCCCCATTCTGAAAGAAGACTTCGTGGCCAGCACCATTGTTAAAGCGGATGTTTTCAAGAAGAGAATTGAGCTAAATTCAGACAAAAAGAATCATGACTCAGCAAAGTAGAATCTCTGAATCTTTTCTTCCATCTATGGTTTGGTCATGGAAACACATTTTACAATCGGACATACGTGCTTGAACAGCACCCTTAATCCCTTTCCACTCAGTAAATTTGCCTATTAATGATGACTGAGTACCCTTGAAACAAGGGATACAGCATACAGCACTATCCTAGGCATGTGTTTTGGGATGCAAATCTCATCTACTGTACTTAAGACTGACTTGCAGGTCAATGTATCTAGAAATGCAGCCTTCGGGCCATGCTCTACACCATTTTCCAGCACAAATGCAGCCATGCCTATAGGACATGCACTGTATCCTGCACCGGAGGGGGAAGTCATGGAGGCCTCTTCCAGAGGAGGGAGTGTTTGTTCCTTTCCCTGGGGGTGGAATTGAGACTGCATCAGCACTGGAAAGTTGGATAGGATTGGACCCTTGGTCGTAATGCATGGAGTGAATGCAGGTGCCATTGATTTCCCTTGATTTGGTCATCATCAGTTCTGCCTTGGATCAGGGGCGTCACTAGAGTTTGTGTCACCCGGGATGGGATGTCAGCGCATCACTTCCCATGATGAGTCTCCTCCTCCCAAACCAGGCAGCAACTTCATCTATCTATCTATCTATCTATCTATCTATCTATCTATCTATCTATC
>JAJKFI010011497.1:55920-84384 GCA_029204185.1 Lerista edwardsae
TCTATCTATCTATCTATCTATCTATCTATCTATCTATCTATCTATCTGTCTGTCTGTCTGTCTGTCTGTCTGTCTGTCTGTCTGTCTGTCTGTCTGTCTGTCTGTCTGTCTAAGAAACAAACTTTTTAGTACAGGTCATTCAACAAATGAGTAACCAACAAAAAACCCGTGGCCAATTTGATGACAGTCACAGAATTAAATAAAAGTTCTAGTACTAGCTCTGGAAATGAGAACTGACTCATAACCCCTGCTAACTGGACAAGAGGCACTTTTTCAAGTGGTGCTCCTCTTATATTGAGCAGGGGGAGACTCATTGTCCCTCTTCATAAGAACATAAGAACATAAGAAGATAAGCCCTCCCTGGATCCCACAAATTTAAATAACTTTCGGCCAGTCTCCAATATCCCATTTCTGGGCAAGGTGATTGAGCGGGTGGTGGCGTCCCAGCTTCAGAGGGTTCTGGAGGAAACGGATTATCTGGACCCATTCCAATCTGGCTTCAGACCGGGGTTCGGGATGGAGACTGCCTTGGTGGATGACCTTCGCCGGGGGATGGACAGGGGAAGTGCGACCCTGTTAGTCCTGCTGGACCTCTCAGCGGCTTTCGACACCATTGACCATGGTGTCCTTCTGGGTCGGCTGGCCGGGTTGGGGCTTGGAGGCACTGTTTTAAAGTGGTTCCACTCCTTCCTGGCTGACAGATCCCAGAAGGTGGTGCTGGGGGACGCTTGTTCGGCACCCCGACCTCTCAGGTTTGGGGTGCCGCAAGGTTCCATCTTATCCCCCATGCTGTTTAACATCTACATGAAACCGCTGGGAGAGGTCATCCGGGGGTTTGGAGTGGGGTGCCATCAATATGCTGATGACACCCAACTTTATCTCTCCTTTCCCCCTGATTCTGAGGAGGCGGTTGAGGTCCTGGATCGCTGTCTGGAGGCGGTTGGGGGCTGGATGCGGGCGAACAAGCTGAAATTAAATCCGGATAAGACAGAGGTGCTTTTGGTTCGGAAATCCACGGCTCGGGTATTGGACTATCGTCCTGTTCTGAATGGGGTCGCACTTCCTCTGAAGGAGCAGGTTCGCAGCTTGGGGGTTCTCCTGCATTCACAGCTACACCTGGAGTCCCAGGTGGCGGCTGTGGCCAGGGGAGCCTTTGCTCAGCTTCGGCTGATCCGCCAGCTGCGGCCGTACCTGAGCTGTGCGGACCTGGCCACTGTGACCCATGCCCTAGTGACATCTAGATTAGATTATTGCAATGCGCTCTACGTGGGGCTGCCTTTGAAGACGGTCCGGAAATTACAACTAGTTCAGAACGCGGCGGCTCGGGTGGTTGCTGGAGCACGTCGGTTTGACTCTGTCGAGCCGCTGCTTCGGCGACTACACTGGCTGCCGGTTCTGTTCCGGGCCCAATTCAAAGTGCTAGTTTTGACTTTTAAAGCCCTTTACGGCTCGGGTCCGGGGTATTTGAGGGACCGCCTTCTTCCATATAATCCAACCCGTACTCTTAGATCATCTGGGGGGGCCCTCCTGACTGTGCCGCCACCAGGAGAAGTGAGAGGGGTGGCGGCCAGGAAGAGGGCCTTTTCGGTGGTGGCCCCCCAACTCTGGAACACCCTCCCCTTAGAATTGAGAACTGCTCCCTCTTTGTTTATATTTTGGCGGGGGCTGAAGACCTTTTTATTCCAAAAAGCTTTTAACCATTGACAGGCTGGCTGGTTATTATAACCCACGGGGCTTGTTGTTTTTATATTGTTTTTAAATTTGTTTTTAATTGTGTTCTTAATTTTTGATTGTATTGTTTAATTCTGTTTTAATTGTTTTTAATTGTGAATTGTTATATTGTTTTTATATATATATTGTAATGCCGCCTTGGGTGCCTTCGGGCACAATAAGGCAGGGTAAAAATCTAATAATAAAATAAAAAATAAGAAGAGCCCTGCTGGATCAGGCCAAAGGCCCATCTAGTCCAGCTTCCTGTATCTCACAGCGGCCCACCAGGCGCCTCAGGGAGGCATGAAACAAGATGCTTGCATCCTGTTGCCACTCCCTTGCACCCGGTACCAGTAGCCCACCACCTTTGTAAGGAGGTTGCACAATCCATCATTGCCTATAGCCCACGATGGACCTTTCCTTCAGAAATCTGTCCAATCCCCTCTTAAAGGCATCAAGACCAGATGCCATCACCACCTCCTGTGGCAAGGAGTTCCACAGATTAACTACCCGGTGGGTAAAAAAGTACTTCCTTTTATCTGTTTTAACTCTCCCAACCCTCAGCTTTAGTGGATGCCCCCTGGTTCTGGTGTTTTGAGAAAGGGAAAAGAACATCTCTCTATCAACTTTATCCCTTCCATGCATAATTTTGTATGTCTCAATCATGTCCCCCCTCAGGCACCTTTTTTCTAGACTGAAGAGCCCCAAACGCTGCAGTCTTTCTTCATAAGGGAGGTGCCCCAGCCCCGTAATCATTTTTGTCGCTCTCTTCTGCACCTTTTCCAGCTCCACTATGTCCTTTTTGAGGTGCGGCGACCAGAACTGGACACAATATTCCAGGTGTGGCCTTACCATCGATTTGTACAATGGCATGATAATATTGGCTGTTTTATTCTCAACCCCTTTTTTAATGACCCCAAGCATGGAATTGGCCTTCTTAATTGCTGACGCACACTGGGTCGATACCTTCATTGAATTGTCCACCAGCACCCCGAGATCTCTCTCCTGAGCTGTCACAGACAGCTCAGAACCCATTAGCCTATAGGTAAAGTTTTCGTTTTTTGCCCCAACGTGCATCACTTTACATTTGTCTATGTTGAAACGCATCTGCCATTTGGCTGCCCATTCCCCCAACTGGGAGAGATCCTTCTGGAGCTCTTCACAATCGTTTCTGGTTTTTACCACCCGAAAAAGTTTTGTGTCATCCGCAAACCTGGCCACCTCGCTGCTTATCCCTGTCTCCAGGTCATTTATGAATAAGTTGAAAAGCACGGGCCCCAAGACAGATCCCTGGGGCACTCCGCTTTTCACCTCTCTCCATTCTGAAAATTGCCCATTGACCCCCCACTCTCTGTTTCCTGGCCCTCAACCAATTCTGGATCCATAAGAGGACCTGCCCTCTTATTCCCTGACTGTGAAGTTTCTTCAGCAGTCTTTGGTGGGGGACCGTGTCAAATGCCTTCTGAAAATCCAGGTATATGATATCCACAGGTTCACCCACATCCACGTGCCTGTTGACCTTTTCAAAGAACTCCAAAAGGTTTGTGAGGCAAGACTTACCCTTACAGAAGCCATGCTGACTTTCCTTTAGCAGTACTTGTTCCTCTACGTGTTTTAGGATTTTATCTTTGATGAGGCTTTCCACCATCTTACCCGGAACAGACGTTAGGCTGACAGGCCTGTAGTTTCCAGGGTCCCCCCTTCTCCTTTTTTTAAAGATTGGCGTGACATTGGCTATCCTCCAATCCTCTAGTACCGTGGCCGTTTGAAGGGACAAGTTGCATACTCTAGTTAAGAGGTCAGCAACTTCGTTCTTTAGTTCCTTAATAACTCTTGGGTGTATACCATCTGGGCCTGGTGACTTATTTATATGTAGTTTATCAATTTGATCTAAAACATCTTCTTTATTAACCAGTATCTGATTTAATTCCTTCGTTAGGAAGGGCTGTTCGGGCTGTGGTATCTGCCCAAGTTCTTCTCCTGTGAAGACGGACGCAAAGAATTCATTTAATTTCTCTGCAATCTCCAAGTCCCCTTTTATCTCCTCTTTCCCTCCCTCACCATCCAGCGGGCCAACCGCCTCTCTGGCAGGTTTCCTGCTTCTAACATATTTGAAGAAGCTTTTATTATTCCCTTTTATGTTGCTAGCCATGCGTTCCTCAAACGCTTTCTTGGCCTCCCGTATCACCTTCTTACTTGTCTTTTGCCAGAGTTTATGTTCTTTTTTATTCTCCTCACTGGGGCAAGACTTCCATTTACGGAAGGAAGCTTCTTTGCTCTTTACAGCTTCTCTAACTTTGTTTGTCAGCCATGCAGGCACCCTCCTGGACCTTGTCGAACCCTTCTTTCTTTGCGGTGTACACTTCCGCTGGGCCTCTACTACTGTTTTTTTAAACAGCCTCCACGCAGCCTGGAGGGATTGGACTCTTTTTACCTTCCCTTTCAATTTCTGTCTAACTAGTCTCCTCATCTGAGCGAAATCTGCCCTTCGAAAGTCAAGGGTTCTTGTGTCAGATTTGCTCTGCACTCTTTGTGCAGTGTCTTTCTAGTGGTTGTTGCTGGTGGTGGTCTGCATTTTTTTTTAGATTGTGAGCCCTTTTGTGACAGGGAGCCATTTAACTTCATTATTATTATTTGCCTGTAAACCGCTTTGTGAACTTCTGTTGAAAAGCGGTATAAAAATACAATTGATTGATTGATTGATTGATTGATTGATTGATTGATAATAATGATTTTTTTAAGAATTGCGATTTTTACATTAAAAGTAGTATCTTGGCCATAGTTTTTGATAGAATAAAGATATGCCTGTCTGGTTTTTTTCTTTGAATTTCACGTGAAACTTGGCATCGAACGGTATATAACACAATGGTATTCCATAACACCATGATGTAAAAAAAAATCATGATTTTTACATTTAAAGTTGAATTTTGGGATTTTAATTTTTTGGCCATAACATTTGATAGAATGAAGATATTATTTTCCTTGAATTCCAGGTGAAATTCCAAATCCAATGGTATATAGCATGATGTTATTACCTAACATCGGGTGTGGCCCCTGGTGCGGCCCACTCCCCCCCCCATGACACCACTGCTTGGATACAATCCATGGGGTCTTGGAAATAAACTGGAAGGGAGAAATGAAAATCAAATGATAGAAATTTTAAATCCAGCATCTTCCACTGACCGAACTGGCCCTCCAAGATCCATGATGGGGCTTCACAGCACACCTTCGACACCACTGGGCCAGTGCATGGGCTGCACCAGGACAAAGGGCAATTGGGATTGTTCCGACAGATTCCTTTCAAGTGCCTACTGTACCTGCCATGGCTGAACTTTCATGCGCTGGAAGGGTCTCTGACTCACTGGTCTCCTTTCACTGGACAAATGTGAGGAGTGCAGAGCATGTGCAACAGCATAGATGGCATTGTAGATGCTGTAACTCTCTTCGCTCAGCTGCATCTCAAATCGTGAGCTAGGCAGGCTTTCAAGGTTCTCCTCTCCTGTGCAATTTTTAAGGGGTATAGCAGCATTCCATAAATAGGCTGATGTACATTTGAATAGAGAGTACCAAAGCCAACAGAGAAAGTGCATCAGTGCTTCATCAGACTTCACATTCTGGACAAATTCCTGGAATCCTAGAATGGGGTTTGTGCGGACTGAGAAAGACAAAGCGCCATGGAAGGTGTTTGCACAGAAGCCATGGACAGTGGACTGAAGAGTGAAGTCCCACTTGGATGTTGTGATCCAAACCTTCCCTATATTAATCTTTGAAACAAATTCTAGAAGGCTTAAGGCAAAATGTAAAGAATGAAGAAGCATGAAGTTTCCTTGGACAACAATCACATTTGCATTGATTGATAAAAGTTCTGATTTCATACTATTGATGTCATTCTCGAAATTGATGCGGTTCTTCATTTCTTGAACTCGTTTCAAGAAGGAAACGCAAATGCTATTCTGGCCAAGCAGAGGGATCAAATTCCACAGGAAGTGTTCTCCATCATCATCAAGTCCAACTATCAGAGCAACCCATGTCCACCTGAAATGCAGCAGCAGCTGGACAATCCCCACATGCTGAATGGTCTCTCTCGGGGCCATGATGTATGAAGAAGAGAATGTTTTTTTGTCACTGAACATGGCCTCGTGTGCATTGTGAGTGAGCTAATGGAAGAAAAAGAGCTGGTTAGAATTGGAAGAAAGGCCGTGATTGCAAATGGATACGTCTGCTGACAAATGTATACACACTGATCAACTTCGTTCTATTCCTATCTAATATTGTCTCAATAATGTAAATCTTCAACTATTAGATTCTCAATTGGCAATGTAAATGAATTAACACACATTTCCTTGAACCTCAGTGACAGCCAAGAACAACGCGCACCAGTTTATGATTTAGAGATTTTCCAAAACTGGCTCCACCAAATGACCTGAAACGTGCACTGTAAGCAGTGTAAGGATAGACCTTTGTAGGGGTACAGTGGTTTTGACTGTCCACCCATGTCATCACTTAAGAAACAGGGGCAGAATTTGGTGTTTTTTGTTTTATGGGGGGCCGTCTCTGAATCTGATTGGGGGCCCCCAAATCTGAAATGAAAGTTGCCATTTTAGCTTCCTGTGGTAGGGCAGGGGCTAACCCATCTCACTGAGTCAACTTTAAAGCTTTCAGATACAATTAGCACTTGTAATAATTTTTTTTAAATAATTGGAGGGCAAATGTGCCGATGGGAGGTGGCACGTCACCTTCCATTCACACTGTGTCTCTTTGTAGGCTAACTATCTTTTTACTTTGGGGGGACACATTAGGTGAAAACATAGAGAAAACACACATCTCCTACCTAACCTTTGTCCTGTGTTATTTCTAATGTTCTGATATGTCTTGCCTTTTTTTAGTTTTTAGTTTTTGCAGGTTGCAATTAAGTTCAGAGACTGAGAATAAATTATTGCGTGTGGCAAGAGAGACAATTTTTTTTTATACTCCACAAAACATTAGACACAAAACATTAGAAGGCAACTCCAAGATCAAATATCATAAGGGAGTATGAACTTCAGATCAATAATGACCTCTCACCAACCTCACAGGGTTGTCTGGGTGCAGTACCCATTCCATCTAAAAAGGTAAAGGTTTCCCCACGACCGAATGGTCCAGTCGTGACCGACTGTAGGGGGCAGTGCTCATCTCCGTTTCAAAGCCTGTAGAGCCGGCGTTTTTGTCCAATCATGTGGCCAGCATGACTCTACGCCGTAGAGTACGGAATGCCGTTACCTTCCCATCGAAATGGTCCCTATTTATCTACTTGCATTTTAGGTGCTTTCGAACTGCTAGGTTGGCAGGAGCTGGGACAAGCAACGGGAGCTCCCTCCGTCATGCAGTCTCGAACTCACAACCTTGCGGTCGAAAGCCCAGCAACAGCGAATTAACTCGCTGCGCCACCACATCCCTTCATCTACCCATTCCATCTACAGATGTGGAAAATGGGATGTCTCTTTGCACCCCAAGTGCCTAGAGAAATACCACACAAAATTGTACCTCAAGAGTACAGCTTCTGTATGGGACTCCAGTAAACCTATCAATATAGAACTTATATTGTGGCCTTCCTGTTTTCCATAGCCATGTTTATTTTTATTGCCAATTCCATTGTATTTTCACTTATGCTTCCATTGAATTGCACTAACCATTTGTTTTCTATCGTTCCTATTCTGATTTCTGGTTTGTTTAGTGAATAAACTAGTTTTTGTTCCCTTCTCAATAAAGCCACTGTTTTCCTCGTAATATGGCAAAGAGGTACAGGAATACACACAGCTATCCATATGTTGGCACCTCAGACTGCAGCAGTAAATGTATCACATAAGGTTACTTGCTCACCTGGTTTCTACAAACCTCTGAGCACAAGCACATTTGGGTCTGTGTGTGCATCTCCACTCATCCAAAGCAATTGATCTGGATATCTCACTGCAGACAAATTACTTTTCTCACAAAGCTGATTCATGCTGTGAGGGTCATCCTGTTTCTTGCATCATGGTAGCAAACTTTACTGGGGCATAGCCAACATTAACACTCAGGGCTCCCTTCCCCACTGCAGGGATGTATTAGCATATGGAATGTACACAATCTGTAATGCATCTTTGCTTTCAGTCATCAACTGGATGATGCTTTCAGTCATCAAATTTACCATTTACCTGTTCTGTACCATTTACCTACTGGCTGAGGGGAACAAAACCATGATGTTGCTTCTGTGCACCTGTGACCCAGGTTCACAGGTTGCAGGCACTGGCATGAGTACCTAGGGCCCAATCCTATCCAACTTTCCAGTGGTGATGCAGCTGTACCAGTGAGGCATGTGCTGCATCCTGCAGTGTGAGGACAGTAACAGAGGTCTCCTGAAGGTAAGGGCACAAATATTCTCTTACCTTGGGATTTCATTGTGGCTGCCTCAGCACTGAACAATTGAATAGGATTGGGCACTTAGTTGCTTCACTACAGTGTGGAGGCCTCATAGAGTTCCTCAGGCTACAGTCCCTCAAAGAAAAGCTAAAATGACCCACTCAGTGACACCAGAACAGGAACATACTAGTAATAAATTATATGAGTTGTACAAGCACAAACAGTGTGGTACAATCAGTCTTGTCAATGGTGCAAGAACACAGAATGAGATTCAAATAATATTCCTCCAAATCAGCACCCTGGACACAGTCCAATAGCTACTGAAGAGTCATGTTTCCATCTCATAGTGGGGTGGGAGATGGGATTGTTTCATCTAGGAAAAAATAGGAAACATGCTTTGTTTCACATAGGAATCATCCTTCCAGCAACTAAAGGGTTTATGAAAGGTTATTTCTTGCCGCTGTAGCTGCTAGAGAAGTCAAATCAATGAGAAAGATACTTTTTTTCTTCAACTGTTTACAGCTTGTTCTAGGGCTGGGGTGGGAGGGAACCTCAAAAGGTGACGTCAGGTTCACCGTATATCATTATACTGGAAGCTGCAAGCTGCAGAAGCCAGCTCTATGAAAAAATAGGGTTTTTTTCAAAGTGTTTATAAAGCAGAGAAGGGTCAAGGAAAGTCCAGAAGAATTCTGTCTCCAGCTCATTAGAGCAGGTGCAAAACAAGTAGCAGAAACCTGCAAAACAGCTCATTTAGCCTAGCAGCAGTCAAAGCTATGCCAAAAATTCAGCTTTGCAAGAATGAACTTCTTCCTTCAGGATTTGCACTCTAGGGCCCCCTTCTGCAAATTCCTGAAGTAAGCAAGCTGTGTGCTCAGTGAACAATGTGTTTTTTAAAGAATTTCAGGGGCAAAGGTAGCTTTTCTTCAATATTTCCATAGAAATGGATACACAGCACCATGGATAGCGCGTCATAGTGCACAGTAAAAATTATGCTTTCAGTCCCATTGGTGGGCAAAGGCACTAATTTCAGTTCAGGTATATATGGGGACACTTTGACATGGTTCCAAATACATATTTACCTTAGGGGGCTGCACATTTTTCAAAATGCAGAAGAAAAAGCGTTGCGCTAATGCACCGATGGAAGGAAATGAGCCCTGTGGGATCACGCCAATGGCCCATCTAGTCCAGCACCTTGTATTTCACAGTGGCCAACCAGGTGCCAGATGGAGCAGAAAAGGCAAAGAAGGCCAAATCAAGCCAGGAGGGAATGGGGCTGCCAGCCTTTTGTGCAGAACTTTTCAGAGACCTGCTGGTCTTCATCCCAATAGGATTGAGGCACTCGGCTGTAATCCTATAACAGATACCTTGGAGCAAATCCTTTTGAAGTCAGTGGAGGCAGCATGGTAGGCAGCAGCCTCAGATCCCCAACTGGGATCCTGAAAGTTGGTTAGGATGGTGCCATAAGTGCAATGACATAGTGTGATGAATCCTTTAAGTTTTGTTCCCTGCATTTAGAGTGCAATCCTAACTTGGAGTTAGGCAGGCACAGTTAGGCCCGCAAAGTTTGGCCAGAACAAGGGACATTGTCAAGCGTGTTTGGACCACTCTCACAGCGCCATCCTATTTCGCGCATAGTGCTGACGCAACATTATTGTGTCAGCGCTTCGGCATTAGTGCCAACTTGGCCAGTGGTGGGATTCAAATAAATTAACAACCAGTTCTATGACATCATAGCCAGAGCAAAAAAAAACCCCGATGCTGGCCGAGGTAAGCGAGTGGGTGGGGCTGGATCATTTAAAACCCGGTTCTATAGAACCTGGGCGAACCCCCGAATACCACCACTGAACTCAGAGGTGCCAAGCAGCACCCTTGCATCCACACTAACGCTCTGAAGCTGACACTACAAGTTGCGTTGGCTTCAGAGTGCCAATAGAGAGCCTCCCTTGCGTCGACCGAAGCTGATTGGCGCAAAGGAGGCTCTGTCCCATATCTGTACAGGGATTTGTGGGAGGGAGGGCTGCTGGGGCGGGGCTTGGGTGGGACATGGGTAGCCATGGGAGGTGGTCATACAGCCACTTCCTAAGCCCATCTGCAAGGCTGTGAGGCCCCGATTAGGGCTGCGTGGTCTCCTCTCCTATGCAGCGTCAGATATGGCACTGCCAAGTCGGCCTCGCCATTCCAGCGCTGCATAGGATTGCGCCTTGAGAGTCATGGAGGATTATGCATGTCTGTGTGCTGGCCTATCTGAGTCTGAGAGTGGTCCAAACATTACAGTGTCACTTCTGCCGACCAGACTCTGCTGGCCAAATTGTGCTGGCCAAACTGCCGGTAGAAATTGCTCTCCCAGTTGCTCATTCCATACAGGTCACAGAAATACACATTGTTTCCTGAAATCCCCTTCTTTCTATTCTGCCTTTCCTGCATGCCAAGTATGTTCAGAATTGAGCTAAGCTGAACTGAGCTCAATAAAAGGAACATGAGATGGGAGGAGAACCAAACAGCAAGAGGAATGCAAAGTACAGATGGACAGACCTGCGGAATCCTGTAGAGAGTCAAGATGTGGGCCATCTGCAGGGCATATTCTTTGGTGTATCCCCCAACAACCGCAATCACATCATTGCTTCTGCCACACTTGTAATTGGGTATGAAGGAGGAGCCCTGGGATGTGGTCCTTTGGTCTTTGAACAAGAGGTTCAGCATGGTCTCGTATGTGATGGATGAATCAAACATGTTGTCATAGAAGTGGAAGCCCAAGGTGATATTGGGCAACAGCCTGGGATTTGTATTGATCTCATGAATGGCAAACATCAAGGATAGGGTGTGTTGATAATTTTTGGGGGATAATCTGCAATAGGTTGGAAATGAGAGTAAGTTCAGATCAGTGGTCCTTGTCTTTAGTGTCACACAAGCAAAAGCTAGAGAACATTTTACAGACACCAAATTGAGAATATGGAAATAAACTCAGAGCAGAACCAGATTAAATTCAGTCATGCTTGGAGTCTTACAGGGGTGGGTGGGTGTTCAGTCCTGTGAAAACTTTGCCTAAACCTTGTATCTTTGTGAGTAGGATGCACACCTTGTGAAAGGAAGGGGAAATTCACGGAAGCACTCATTTCTTCTCTTCTCATGCGTGGTGTGTCAACTGAAAAGTGTATTGTCATCTATTTAAAAGATGGCTATGCCTTTTTTGTATGCTTATTGATTTTGACCAAATCCATATTTAGTTGCATTCTACACACAAACTGATTGTTGGGGGTGTTTGGAAGTCTTAATAATTTCATTCAGATTTATTTTTATATGTACTGAAATTTTATACTGTTTTACTCATGGGGGTACGCAAAACATCTCACAAGTGTTCATTTAAACAGAAAATTCTATCACCCTGCACCCTGCCCCCCAAAGAAGCACACAAGACCAGGACTTGGACTTAAAAGGCCTCTGTATTAATATACTGAACAGCAACTTATTTTAACTTGCAGCTGAGCAACTCCACAGTAAGCATGTGGGACTGCCCCCAGCCAGTGTTCAAGCCCATGGCCAGCCAGCCCTGCTCCCACGCACCACGAGGGGGCGGGGCAAACTGCGGCACTGCACTACTGTGTGTCACCGTGAAAATGATAAAATCGCTGGTGAAGCTCGAACTGAGGGGCCGGGCAGCTCAAACTTGCACATGCGCACAAGCTCACCGCGACCCTCACCAGCGATTCATTGCTGGTCTGACCAAGCCCCACTCCAGCTATGCAGGATAGGCAGGGCAAGGTCCCCGACACACGAGGTGCATCAGGGCTACTATCCAAAGGCACTCCCAGGTCACAAATGGGGACATCAACGAGACCCCACCCCCACCCCAGACTAGCACGGATAAGGAACGCTCGGAGGAAACACTCCAGTGACTGCATCAGGATCTTGTTTTATGTCCTTGTTTTGATCTTGTTTTGATTTATGTCTTGCTTTGATCTGTTGCATCTCTCCCATCAGTCTTTTACATAAACTCATGGCAGGTTTAATTCTAAGTTCAGCCTCACTTAAAAAAAAAAAAAAGGATGCTTACTTCAGCCTTACTTAAGAATAATTTATTCTTATTTCTTTTAATTCTCGATCAGAGTAAATATATCATTCTTGCTTTACTGTGCACTAATAAGGTTGGCTTGGAAGTAAGGCTCACCAAATTCAGGTTGCAATCCTAGCTACGCATATTTGGGAGTACTTTTCATTTAAAATATGGGCCTTCCTGAGCAAACAAGGTCAAGATTACACTGTTCATAATTCATTAGACTACACCAGTATGATTCAAACTGTGGGTTGGGACCCACTTGGTGGTCATGTCCTGATCACAGGAGGGTTGCAAAAAGCTAGGAGCAGCCATCTTGGAAACTGTAGACCTTACTCTTGCTATATTCCTTTTGTGAGTCCTTGCAGTTTGAATTTTCAAGTGAGGGTTTTTTTTAAATTGTTTTTATTTCAGTGCTTTTACATCACACTTTGTCCTAATCTTGCTTTCTGTCAGGGATGTTTCATGGTTGTACAATTGCTGCAATCCAAGAATGCCAGTATGGATCCCAGGAGTGTCATTTTGATTATGTTACAATGACAGCACTTCCTGCTTGATGATGTTGCTTCCTGCCACAACACCACTCCCAGGTTAATGACATCACTTCTGGTGGGCCCCAACTCAAGTGCCATTCTAAAAAGTGGGTCCCAGTGTAAAAGGTTTGAATACAACCAGACAACACAATTTCTAAATATTCCCTAAAATTATGTTCCTCTGTAACTGGGGAGATGTTTTTCTTCAACAGTTGTTATATTTAGGGTTACAATGTCTAGGAAACAGAGCTATCATGCATGACCTTAGAAGAGAACCTGACCCTTTTGTCTGTAATCAGGGCTGGAATGGTCTGACAATGCAACATGCATTTTTCTTCAAAGCACAGCTGTCTTTGCACACATACATTACAGAGCTAGTCCATCACTCAGTTAGTTCATCAGGTTTGGATTTTGTTTCAGTTCTGGGAGATCAAGGTGTCTTTCTACAAGCCTGCTTCTCTTTCTCTCTTTCAACACTGGTGAAACGTTAAAAAATAATAATATGTAAATCCATGATATGCTTCAGACCCATCAAGTGAAATCCTATTGTCATTGTGACTCCACCGATCAAGCATCTGTTTGCAACCATGATCAGTACCCAGACGTGAACATGGTTAATTTAGTAGAGGTTGTAAATTACAAAGAACAACTTACATAAAGGCTTCCCGACTTCCTTCTGGCGGAGCCCTAAAATTTGACTGATATTCTTGATGATGTATTAGAGAGAGAATCCCACCAACTACAGCCTCTCCTGGTCTGTACAAGTGGTCTTCTGTGCTTCTGTCCAAATTACACCTGTGTTTCACTATGTTACAGACAAGCCAAGGGAACTGCATCAGCAAGGACAGCAATAAGAACCACCTGGGTGCCAATTTCAGCCCATGCAGGCTGCAGCTGCCAGCCTCCATTCCCACCTGCACCCTCTTTTCCAGCAGCTCCCACAGTAGGGGCCTCTTCCAGAGCTTTTCGCTGCAGTGTTTTCATCCAGCATATTGCTGGATGAAATGGATTCTTGTCACATTTGCTTTTTGTCCTTTTGTAAATAGGCTTGCAAACAGGTTACCTGAAGAATTATGAAGTAGTTTCACATAGGAAAAACTTTCACACAACTAACCAAAGAATCACACAGAAGTAGACTTTGTAGAGGCAGAGCTGCCACCAAACGTTTCTGCTTATTAGATGGACTGAAGATTCAATAATGATGGATGGAGCCCCATTCCTCTCGGGAGCATCTCTCAGCCCAGAGTGGAACCTTCTGACTTCTGCGCAGAAGTGCTTTGCCAATGTAGCTACCTGATAGTTTTATTCTTCTGGGTGTTGTTGCTCAGTGCTAAAAGAAACATCTAATTATTGGCATTTTGATAATTACACATTTGTCCAGACCTCTCTGATGGCAAAAAGTTTCTGTCTGGAGGTTGTTGGAAAAAAGGCTACATCAGCACGGGAAAGTTGGTTAGGGTTGGGCTTTTAGTGGCCTGCAGAATTGGTCCCTCCAAGCCTACTAAGTCTGAGAGTGCCATCCTAACCTGGAGTGAGGCTGGCGCAGTTAGGCCACCAACGTTTGGCTGGCACAAGGGCCACCGTAAAGCACATTTGGACCACGCTTGGAATCAGCGACCATGGTGCACATGTGTGTGTTGGCCTCTCTGACTCCAAGAGTGGTCCAAAACTACTTTACGGTGTCCCTTGTGCCAGTCAAATTTTGCTGACCTAACTTGGGCCAGCCTAACTCCAGGTTAGGATTGCACTCTGAAAGTAGCTGGCTGCCTAGGACAGAGCAGGATTTTTGTTGACTGTGTTGTTCACCTGATTAAACATAGCAGTGACTTTTTTCACCTCCTCCAGATGTTCCTTCGGTTTCCATTCCACTCCCTTCTGTTAAGAGGCCTTGATTCGTTTTCCTGCCCCCAACACATAATGTTTTATTATTGTTACAGTTTTCATTATTTTCCTGTATTTCTTTCCCCATTGAAAAAGAGAGAATGAAACGTGTAACGGGAGAGAGTTACACAAATATAAAGAAACTGTCAAACCTGGACTCATCTCTGTACGTTTAAAAAATGATTTGCTGGGTAAATGTTGGAATCATCCATTCCACCTCCACTTCTGACAAGGAAGGTATTCAGTTGCAGTCCTTATGGAAACTGCCCACCACAGGTTCTAGCCCACATCAACCATGAGCTGCGCAGGCTGACTTCAGACCCCTCTGGAACAGCAGATACAGCACTGAAAGATCCAATGGGCTCAATACCATCATTTGCCAAAGAGAAAGAACTTTATTTGAAACACACAGAAATGCCAAGGCCTTTCCAGGCACTATCAGTGCAATGCCTATTATATACAGTAGTTACTCTCTAAAGTTAACTCTAAGACACTTCAGCTAATGAAGGTGAGGGGGGAGAAAATTCATAGGCAGAGGCATCCCCAAGGCCTGTGGGGCCCAGGGCAGCAACTCCATGATGTCATGTGATATCGTGATGCCATGCAACACCATGATGTCACATGGTGTCCCTTTTGGGGGTTCTCCTCTACCAGAAGCCAATCAGGCAAAAATCGTTAATCATACAACCATCAAAAATCATCATCAACCTAAAAATCAAATAAAATCACCCAACTGGCTGCTGGGAGCCCCTGCATGCACCAATTGCTTCCCCAGCCAGACAAAATTTGAAGTGCAGGCAAAATTGCTGGCTGGGTGCTGGGTTAGGATTAGGTTTAGGCACATATATGGAAGCAATGGGAGCATCTGTGCTTGTGCCCCCTCTTATTGGTACCCAAAGACCAACATGAGCTGACACGGTATTTGGACAGCTCGTGAGCAAATCAAGTCGAGATGTCTTCCTTTACGTTGATCCCATATAAAATGCCTCCAAGGTTAGACTGTACAGCTTCAGGTGAACTCTGCCGGAGCACTCCAGCAAGCAGCCCCTTTCTCACTTTGCAGCCCTTTTCCACTTCCCCTTCCTTTCTCTGTCTGCTTTGCCTTCTCAGCCTCTCACCACCCTGGAGAAAGTGCTTCTTCCGCCGCCCCATCTGGCAGCAGTCACCTCCTGATCGCACATGCTGGCCAGGGTGGTGGCTGGAACGGGCGGGACTGGCCGACTCTTGGCTTTTGCCCCGTCCTCTCCAGCTGTTCGCCGACAGCTGCTCCAATCCCAAAAGGGCCGGGAAAAAGTGGAAACCACCCCGTGAACTCCCAACAGCTCACAAGCCCCACATTGCCTACCCTGATCCAAAGGGATTGTTTCAAGCTGAGCTCCCAGGGATTTGGATCACAGTGAGCAATTCTTCCATTGGTCTTTGGAAAGGCATTCAAGGTCAAATCCTGAACACTCCAGCACCTACAGTTCCAGCATGCTACGGGTGCTGGTGTTGCAAACATGCGGTAAGGGACTTCCATTGCTGGTGATCAGGTCCTACCTCCTGTGCTGCCTCAGCGCCCAAGCCCACTCCCCAGAGTTAGTCATGCAGAACTGGTGGCCAGGAGTTGGCTGGTCACCAGCGTTGAATATTCTCCACGTGCGGATAACAGGGTGGGGGGCAAAACAGGGGGTGGGATCAATGTTGGCCTCCAAAACATGATACCAACATCCGTGTTGGGCCCTGCGAGCTGACATGGAAGCCCTCTGTTCTGTGCCAGCAAAGCGGAGACCCACCAGTAATCCTGCTCCTTTACCACAGGGGATGGGCATGAATGTTCACGGAGGAGCCTCCGGAGGCTGCCTGGCCTTTTGGCAAGTGCTGTGCCCACACTGCCCAAGTAGCTCAGCATGGGGTTTCCCGTCATCTGTGTTTCTATGCATATATCAATGTGGTGAAGCCAAGGGAAAAGGCATTTTCACAAGAGTGTCAGTGTTTCATTTTCTCTCCTCGGAGTTTCTTTGAGTTCAGATCAGCTCTGAAAAGCATAATGTAACATTTGGGGAGAAAGATGCAAGCCAAGAGCCCAGTGTTGGAGGCCAGGATGGCAAACACTTCCACCACCACAATGCTTTTCCCCTTGGTGCTCAGGTAGCCTGGAATAAAGGCGATCCAAACGCTGCAGAAGACCAGCATGCTGAAGGTGATGAACGTGGCCTCGTTGAACGTGTCGGGCAGTTTCCTGGCTAGGAAAGCCGCAGTGAAGCTGATGGTGGCCAGCAAGCCCATGTAGCCCAGGACACAGTAGAACATGGCGGCAGAACCTTCGTTGCACCCCAGAATGATGAGTCCTACCTGGGAATGCAGGTCGGCCTCTGGGAATGGCGGAGAGGCCGCCAGCCATGCAAGGCAAATGCCCACTTGGAGGAGAGAGCAGGTCAAAACCATGGAGACGGCCACTTTTTGCCCCAGCCATTGTCTCATCCTGTTGCCTGGTTTAGTCGCCATGAAGGCCAGAATGACAAGGATTGTTTTTGCCAGCACACAAGAAACAGCGACAGAGAAAAGGATGCCAAAGCTGGCTTGCCGAAGCAGGCAGCTCAGCTTCCCAGGCCTGCCGATGAACAAGAGGGAAGACAGATAGCAGAGCAGGATGGAGGTGAGGAGGACACAGGTCAGGTTCCGATTGTTGGCTTTGACAATGGGAGTGTCCCAGTTCTTCAGGAAGGTGTGCATCACCAAACCTGTAAGCATCGCCAAAGACACAGCCAAAGAGACCAACAGGATCCCCCAAGGTTCTTGGTGCGAGAGGAAACTGATCTGCTTGGGGACACATTGATTGTGGTTCTGGTTTGGATATTGATCCCCTTGGCACGCGGTACAACGAATTGCATCTGAAATGGAGGAATCAAGCGCTCATAACAGTGTTATTCTGCATCACACTCTTAGTTTTAAATGGAGCTATGATGTATTGTCAGTTGAAGTGCCACCACATTGAGACTGTGTGTACGCTAGTGTAATTAATTTAACGTAATTAATTCAATTTTAAATCTTTAATTGTTCAATTGTTCAGCTGTAATGATTGCATAATCCATTGGGGACTGCTGCTTTTAATGGTTTGCCATTGTTTTAACGTTATTCTGTATTATTGTACTGTATTGTAAGCCAACTTGGGTGCCCTAATACAGGGCAGAAAGGCAGGGTAGAAATCGATGATGATGATGATGATGATGATGATGATGATGATGATGATGATGATGATGATGATGATTACGATGAGAACGATGACAACAACGATAAATGTACTGCTGAGCATGTGCCACACATGGTGCTGTAAAGCACCCCTAGCGCCGAGGGTCAGTGGGCAGTGGCAGCAATTTGTTGCCCGTGAGCAGCGATTCCACCATGCGAGAGTTGTGGCTGTTCTGCGCAGGATGGGAGAGTGTTCTGGGGGGGGCAGGGGTGGAGCCAAGGCGGGGCCGGCAGTGACTTTTCATCGCCAGTTCCTGAATTCCTGTGGCTGTCCTTGGAGGGACACATTTCTGCACTCGCTAAAAAGCCCACACAGAAGGGGGTAGTCCCATCGCCCTCCCTGTGCCCTTACCGCAGGAGAGGGGATGATCACTCCCCTTCCCCGTGGAGGCTCCCATAACTCCCTGGCTGCCTCAGGATGCAGCGGTAGCCACCTGACTCCGTCTGTGCTTCTGGGCAATCAGGCAGCATAAGATGGGCTTCTAAATCATGACAACCTTGAGCATTGAGGGTCAAATGTCCCTGAAGTCCAAAATATAAGAATCGTTTTTTCAGGCTCACCTGCTGCAACCAAGAGCTGCACAGAGTCCCAGAAATCTGTCCCTTGAACTGCCGTCTAATTTAGGACAGTAGAGACACCTGGAAAAGGCTTCAGGCAACTGCAGAGAAGGACTAATGCAAGTTGGGCTCCTGTGAATTCCTCTCTGTCCTTTTCCTTTGATTACCCTTCTATCACACCCTGTTTCTGAGGGGATCAGCCCTCTCACGCCTTCATTTTGAGGAGCATTCTGTGACTTCGCCTCCACTACAGAATGCAGTGCATTTCCTGTTAGCAAGGCTGCATCTGTGTTGGAAAATGGGCCAGGATCTGTCCCCAAGAGTTCTGCCTGAAATGCATGGGAAATTCATTGTCTTGAATGTCAACTGAATTAAAATGAATGGGACTGGGTTTGTCCTGAAGGCCTTTTTTCTACCAATTCCAAAGTCAGAATTCGTTTTATCCACATTATTTGAGAAACTTGATTTTAGCATTCTTATCAATAATTGGCATAGTATGCATATATTTGAAGACATTTTCATTAAAAAAAAATGAGGTTGTGTTTCTCACCGGTCTGGTTTGCAATCATGTCTTTTGAGCAAGGCATACAGGCATAGCAACAAATGGGTCTCCCCTCCAGAATTTTCCTGCTGTGTCCAAGATGGCATCTGTCGACACATCTGGATGTGGGCATCTGATCATTTCAAAAAACAAACACCATTGTAGAGATGCTCAGAAATGCCCCTCCTAGATTCTGACCCATTTTATGACATCCTGCTGCAGGGATGTTGAGGTCTAGTTCCCACATGTTGCCAAAATTGTGTGCCCGTTAACCTTTGTGTAGCTTTGCAATAAATACAAACCCACCAAATGGAATGTAAAAGTAAATGCATTTTTCCCCATATTTGTTCAAATCTGCATTCATTTAACATTATATATGCGCTAAAAATCAGGAATGAAAGTTGTTTTTTTTTTTTCGTAGATTGGGGGCACATGCCTAGCATCTGGTTTAATATTCCAAAATCTGGATTTCTAGCTAACTCAAGTGCTCTCTGAACAGGAGGAAACTAGAGCCAGAAGAAAATGGTTCTCCTCTTTTTGGGTGGAGATATTGAAGTGATTGTTTAACAGTTTTATATCAGGTATATTTTAGCAAGAAGTACATTGAGGGAAACACATTATTTGATCCCCTGTTGATTTTGGATGTTTGCCAACTGACCAAGAAATGATCAGTCCAGCATTGTAATGCTAGGTTTAGTGTGACAGTGAGAGAAAGAATGACAGCAAAACAATCCAGAAAAACGCATTTCAAAAAAGTGATAAATTGCTGCGCATTTCAATGCATGAAATAAGCATTTGACCCGTTCACCAAACCTGACTTAATACTTGGTGGCAAAACCCTTGTTGGCAAAATCACAGAGGTCAGATGCTTCTTGTCATTGGCGACCAGGTTTGCACACATCTCAGGAGGGATTTTGTCCCACTCGTCTTTGCAGATCCTCTCCAAGTCATGAAGGGTTTGAGGCGGATCCTGCCTTCAAGAGGGTGCTCCTCATCTCAGCTCATTACCTGTATACAGTAAAAGACACCTGGGAGCCAGATATCTTGCTGAATGCTAGGGGATCCAATACTACTCTGGGAGTGGCCAGAGAGAGTGGCAGCATCTGCCTCTGAATCCTGACCCTCTGAAAGAACTGGATGGCCCAACAGAGGTCTCCTGGACTTGACATAGCCACAGTTTCCCTGGGGTAAGTGAGTCAACTCCCCAGTGTAAGGAAGCAAAGGCAGAGATCCCGGAACCCACAGGATTCAGTCCTTGGGGATTCAGCATTCAGTTGTGATGGTGCAATCCTATACCTGTTGACTAAGAAGAAAGTCCCAATGTATTCAGGAAGACTTAGGGCCCAATCCTATCCCACTTTCCACCACTGATGCAATTGCATCAACCGGGTATGTGCTGCTTCTTGCAGTGGGGAGGGGGGAGTCACGGGGACCTCCTCAAGGTAAGGGAATGTTTGTCCCTTACCTCAGGGCTGCGTTGTGGCTGCATCAGCACTGGAAGTTTGGATAGGATTTGGGTATTCATCTCAGGTGTATTTGTATACTGTAGGTCTGTAACCTAAAATTCTTCGTACAATTCCCATTGGATGATATGTTTTAGCACTATACTTTCTTGGTATATTGTTCTGGTTTTCTGCATGTATCAGGTTTATTCTCACCTGCTTGAACCTGCTGTTCCACACAACGGCATCTTCATGGATGTCCAACTCTTGATTTGGTAGCATGGTTCCAACCTGAACTCTCAGGAAGGACTGATTTGGGAACATGACCCAATTGATGACATCATACGTGCTCTGCAGTTCCCCATTCTCAAAGGAGACTTCGTGGCCAGCACCATTGTTAAAGTGGATGTTTTCAAGAAGAGAATTGAGCTAAATTCAGACAAAAAAAAACATGACTCAGCAAAGTAGAATCTCTGAATCTTTTCTTCCATCTATGGTTTGGTCATGGAAACAAATTTTACAGTCAGTCATAAGTTCAAAAGTATAGTCTATAGGTGGTTGTATACAAAGTCAGAGGATATAATCACTTTCCACTCAGTAAGTTTGCCAATTGATGATGACTGAGTATCCTTGAAACAAGGGATATGGCATTCAGCACTATCCTAGGCATGTGTTTTGAGTTGCAATTCTCATCTACTGACTTGCCGGTCAATGTATCTAGGAATGCAGCCTTCGGGCCATGCCCTACTCCATTTTCCATCACAAATGCAGCCATGCCAACAGGACATGCACTGTATCCTGCACTGGAGGGGGAACTCATGGAGGCCTCTTCAAGATGAGGGAGTGTTTGTTGCTTTCCCTGGGGGTGGAATTGAGACTGCATCAGCAATGGAAAAGTGGATAGGATTGGATCCTTAGTTGTAATGCATGGAGTGAATGAAAGTGCCATTGATTTCCCTTGATTTGGTCATCATCAGTTCTGCTTTGAATTGGGGCGTCACTAGAGTTTGCATTGCCCGGCGGGAGGTCAGCGCATCTATCTATCTATCTATCTATCTATCTATCTATCTATCTATCTATCAAACTAACTTAGTACAGGTCATTAAACAAATGAGTAACCAACAAAAAATCCGTGGCCAATTTGATGATTCACACAATTAAATAAAAGTTCTAGTATTTGCTCTGGAAATAAAAACTGACTCATTATAATGATTTTTTAAGAATTGTCATTTTTACATAAATGTTTTACATAAATGTTTTACATAAACATTTTCAGTGTTTTGGCCATAGTTTTTGATAGAATAAATATATGCCTCTCTGGTTTTTGCCATTGATTTCCAAGTGAAACTCTGCATCGAACGGTATATAACATGATGGTATTATTCCATAAAACTGCGATTTTAAAAAGATCATGATTTTTACATTAAAAGTTGTATTTTGGGGTTTTAGTTTTTTGGCCATAACCTTTGATAGAATGAAGATATTATACTCCCGTTTTTTTTGTTGAATTCCAGGTGAAATTTCACATCCAACAGTATATAGCGGGATGGTATTACCTTTCAAAACCGCTATTTTGGACCCATACAATCCATGGGGTCTTGGAAATAAACTGGAAGGGAGAAATGAAAATCAAATGATAGAAATTTTAAATCCAGCATCTTCCACTGACCTAACTGGCCCTCCAATATCCATGATGGGGTTTCACAGCACACCTTCGACACTACTGGGCCAGTGCATGGGCTGCACCAGGACAAAGGGCAATCAGGATTGTTCAGACAGATTCCCTGCAAGTGCCTACTGTACCTGCCATGGCTGAACGTTCATACGCTGGAAGGGTCTCTGACTCACTGGTCTCCTTTTGCTGGACAAATGTGAGGAGTGCAGAGCATGTGCGACAGCATAGACGGCATTGTAGAGGCTGTAACTCTCTTCGCTCAGCTGCATCTCAAATTTTGAGCTGGGCACACTTTCAAGCTTCTCCTCTCCTGTGCACCTTTTCCCAAAGGGTGATTCACCTGGTGTACATTTGAATAGAAAGTACCAAAGCCAACAGAGAAAGTGCATCAGTGCTTCATCAGACTTCACATTCTGGACAAATTCCTGGAATCCTAAAACAAGGTTTCTGCGGACTGAGAAAGAAAACGCGCCATGGAAGGTGTTTGCACAGAAGCCATGGACAGTGGACTGGAGAATGAAGTCCCACTTGGATGTTGTGATCCAAACCTTCCCTATATTGATCTTGGAATCAAATTCTAGAAACCATAAGGCATGATATAAAGAAGAATGAAGCATGACGTTTCCTTGGACAACAATCACATTTGCGTCGATTGATAGAAGTTCTGATTCCAGAATTTTGACGTTGTTATATAAATTGATGTGGTTCTTCACTTCTTGAACCCTTTTCAAGAAGGAAACACAAATGCTATTCTGGCCAAGCAGAGGGATCACATTCCACAGGAAGTGTTCTCCATCATCATCAAGTCCAACTATGAGAGCAACCCATGTCCACCTGAAATGCAGCAGCAGCTGGACAATCCCCACATGCTGAATGGTCTCTCTCGGTGCCAAGATGTACGAAGAAGAGAACGTCCTTTTGTCACTGAACATGGCCTCGTGTGCATTGTGAGTGAGCTAATGGAGGAAAAAGAGCTGCTTAGGATTTGAAGAAAGGATGTGATTGCAAATGGATACGTATGCCAACAAATGTATACCCATTAATCAACTTTGTTCTATTCATATCTAATATTGTCTCAGTAATGTAAATCTTCAACTATTAGATTCTGAAGTGGTAATGTAAATGAATTAACAAACATTTCCTTGAACCTCAGTGACAGCCAACAACAACTCACACCAGTTTATGATTTAGAGATTTTCAAAAACTGGCTCCACCAAATGACCTGAAACGCGCACTGTAAAAAGTGTAAGGATAGAACTTTTTAGAGGTACAGTGGTTTTGACTGTCCACCCATGTCATCATTTAAGAAGCAGGGGCAGAATTTGGGTTTTTTTTGTTTTATGGGGGGCCGTCTCTGAATCTGATTGGGGCCCCCAAATCTGAAGTGAAAGTTGCCATTTTGGCTTCCTGTGTTAGGGCAGGGGCTAACCATTCTCCCTGAGTCAACATTACAGCTTTCAGGTACAATTAGCAACTGTAATGTTTTTTTTTAATAATTGGCGGGGAAACGCACCAATGGGAGGTTGCATGTCTACTTCCATTCAAACTGTGTTTCTTTGTAGGCTAACTATCTTTTTAGTTTGGGGGGACAAGTTAGGTGAAAACATAGAGGAAACACATATCTCCTACCTAACCTGTGTCCTGTATTATTTCTAATGTTCTTATATGTTTTGTCTTTTTTTAGTTTTTAGTTTTTGCAGGTTGCAAGTAAGTTCAGAGACTGTGAATAAATTATTGTGTGTGGCAACAGAGACAATGTTTTTAATACTCCACAAAACATTAGACACAAAACATTAGAAGGCAACTCCAAGATCAAATATCATAAGGCTGTATGAACTTCAGATCAATAAAAACGTCTCACAGGGTTGCCTGGGTGCAGTACCCATTCCATCTACAGATGTGGAAAATGTGATGTCTCTTTGCACCCCAAGTGCCTAGAGAAATACCACACAACATAGTTCCTCAAGAGTACAGCTTCTGTATGGGACTGCAGTAACCCTATCAATATAGAACTTCTTGTGGAGTATGTGGCCTTCCTGTTTTCCATATCCATGTTGATTTTTATTGCCAATTTCATTGTATTTTCACTTATGCTTCCAGTGAACTGCACTAACCATTTGTTTTCCATCTTTCCTATTCTGATTTCTAGTTTGTTTAGTGAAGAAATTAGTTTTTCTTGCCTTCTCAGTAAAGCTACTGTTTTCCTCGTAATATGGCAAAGAGGTACAGAAATACACACAGCTATCCATATGTTGGCACCTCAGACTGCAGTGGTAAACCTATCACCTAAGGTTACTTGCTCACCTGGTTTCTACAAACCTCTCAGCACAAGCAGATTGGGTCTGTGTGTGCATTTCCACTCACCCAAAGCAATTCATCTGGATATCTCACTGATGACAACAGACACATTACTTTTCTCACAAAGCTGATTCGTGCTGTGAGGGTCATCCTGTTTCTTCCACCATGGCAGCAAACTTTACTGGGGCATAGCCAACATGCACACTCAGGGCTCCCTTCCCCACTGCAGGGACATATTAGCATATGCAATGTACACAATCTGTAATGCATCTTTGCTTTCAGTCATCAACTGGAGCTTTACCATTTACCTGTCCTGTACCATTTACCTACTGGCTGAGGGGGAAAAAAACCATGATGGTGCTTCTGTGCACCCGTGACCCAGGTTCACAGATTACAGGCACTGGCATGAGTACCTAGGGCCCAATCCCATCCAACTTTCCAGTGGTGATCCAGCTGTACCAGTGAGGCATGTGCTGCATCCTGCCATGTGAGGACAGTCATGGAGGTCTCCTGAAGGTAAGGGCACAAATATTCTCTTACCTTGGGGTTTCATTGTGGCTGCCTCAGCACTGAACAATTGAATAGGATTGGGCACTTACTTGCTTCACTACAGCGTGGAGGCCTCATAGAGTTCCTTAGGCTACAGTCCCTCAAAAAAGCTAAAATGACCCACTCAGTGACACAAGAACAGGAGCATAGTAGTAATAAATTATATTAGTTGTACAAGCACAAATAGTGTGGTATAATCAGTCTTGTCAATGGTGCAAGAACACAGAATGAGATTCAAATAATATTCCTCCAAATCAGCACCCTGGACACAGTCCAATAGCTACTGAAGAGTCATGTTTCCATCTCATAGTGGTGGGAGTTGGGATTGTTTCATCTAGGAAACAATAGGAAACATGCTTTGTTTCACATAGGAATCATCCTGCAAAACACCTAATTCAGCCTAGCAGCAGTCAAAGCTATGCCAAAAATTCAGTTTCCATCTCATAGTGAGGTGGGAGATGGGATTGTTTCACCTAGGAAACAATAGGAATCATGCTTTGTCTCACATAGGAATGCATCCTTGCATCCTAAAGGGTTTATGAAAGGTTATTTCTTCTGACCCATATCAGTACAGGGATTGGTGGGAGGAAGGGCTGCGGGGGCGGGGCTCGGGTGGGACATGGGCAGCCTTGGGAGGTGGCCATACAGCCACTTCCTAAGCCCATCTGCAAGGCTGTGAGGCCCTGATTAGGGCTGTGTCATCTCCTCTCCTATGCAGCATCAGATATGGCGGTGCCAAATCGGCCTTGCCATTCCAGCGCTGCATAGGATTGGCCCTGAGAATCAGAGAGGATTATGCACATCTGTGTGCTGGCCTATCTGAGTCCAGAGTGGTTCAAACATTACAGTGTCATTTCTGCCGACCAACCTCTGCTGGCCTAATTGTGCTGGCCAAACTGCTGGTAGAGATTGTGCTCCCAGTTGCTCATTCCATACTGGTCAGAGACATACATGTTTCCTCAAATCCCTTTCTTTCTATTCTGCCTTTTCCAAATGCCAAGTATGTTCAGAATTGAGCTAAGCTGAACTGAGCTAAATGAGATGGGAGGAACGTGAGATGGGAGGAGAACCAAACGGCAAGAGGAATGCAAAGTGCAGATGGACAGACCTGTGGAATCCTGTAGAGAGTCAAGATGTTGGCCATCTGCAGGGCATATGCTTTGGTGTATCCCCCAACAACCGTGATCACATCATTGCTTCTGCCACACTTGTAATTGGGTATAAAGGAGGAGCCCTGGGATGTGGTCCTTAGGTCTTCGAACAAGAGGTTCAGCACGGTCTCGTATGTGATGGCTGAATCAAACATATTGTCATAGAAGTGGAAGCCCAAGGTGATATTGGGCAACAGCCTGGGATTGGTGTTGATCTCATGAATGGCAAACATCAAGGATAGGGCATGTTGATAATTTTTTGGTGCTATCCTGCAAGAAGTTGAAAATGAGAGTAAGTTCTGATCAGTGGTCCTTGTCTTTAGTGTCACACACGCAAAAGCTGGAAAACATTTTACAGACACCAAATTGAGAATATGGAAATAAACTCAGAGCAGACCCAGATTCAGTTCCATCATGCTTGGAGTCTTACAGGGGTGGGTGCTCAGTCCTGTGAAAACTTGGCCTAAACCTGTTATCTTTGTAAGTAGGATGCACACCTTGTGAAAGGAAGGGGAAATTCACGGAAGCACTCATTTCTTCTCTTCTCATGCGTGGTGTGTCAACTGAAAAGTGTATTGTCATCTATTTGAAAGATGGCTATGCCTTTTTTGTATGCTTATTGATTTTGACCGAATCCATCTTTAGTTGCATTCTACACACAAACTGATTTTTGGGGTGTTTGAAAGTCTCAAAAATTTCATTCAGATTTATTTTTATATGTACTGAAATTTTATACTGTTTTACTCATGGGGGGGACCAAAAACATCTCACAAGTGTTCATTTAAACAGAAAATTCTATTACTCTGTACCGCGCCCCCCAAAGAAGCACACGAGACCAGGACTTGGACTTAAAAGGCCTCTTTATTATTATACTGAACAGCAACGCATTTTAACTTGCAGCTGAGCAACTCAACAGTAAGCATGCGGGACTGCCCCCAGCCGGTGTTCAAGCCCATGGCCAGCCAGCCCTGCTCCCACGCACCACGAGGGGACGGGACAAACTGCGGCACTGCACTACTATGCGTCCCCATGAAAATGATAAAATCGCCGATGATGCTCGAACTGAGGGGCCGGGCAGTTCAAACCTGCACATGCGCACAAGCTCACCGCGACCCTCACCTGCAATTCGTTGCTGGTCTGACCAAGTCCCACTCCAGCTATGCAGGGTAGGCAGGGCAAGGTCCCCGACACACGAGGCGCATCAGGGCTTTTACCAAAGCCACTCCCAGGTCACAAATGGGGACGCGACCCCACCTCCATCCCAGTCTAGCACGGATAAGAAACGATTGGAGAAAACACTCCAATGACTGCATCAGGATCTTGATTTATGTCCTTGTTTTGATTCATGTCTTGCTTTGATCTGTTGCATCTCTCCTTTCCCATCAGTCTTTTAAATAAACTCATGGCAGGTTTAATTCTAAGTTAAGCCTCACTTTTTTTTTTTTAAAGGAAGCTTAGTTCAGCCTCCATTAATGTATTCTTATTTCTTTAATTCCAGATCAGAGTAAATATATCATTCTTGCTTTACTGGGCAATAATAAGGTTTGCTTGGAAGTAAGGCTCACCAAATTCAGGTTGCAATCCTATCTACGCGTATTTGGGAGTACTTTTCATTTAAAATATGGGCCTTCCTGAGCAAATTAGTTTAAGATTACACTGTTCGTAAATCAGTAAACTACACCGGTATGATTCAAACTGTGGGTCATGACCTGATCACAGGAGGGTTGCAGAAAGCTGGGAGCAGCCATCTTGGAAACCGTAGGCCTTACTCTTGCTATATTCCTTTTGTGAGTCCGCACAGTTATTTTCAAGTGAGGGTTTTTTTTTTTTAAAAAAAATTGTTTTTATGTCAGTGCTTTTACATCACACTTTGTCCTAATCTTGCTTTCTGTCAGGGATATTTTCTGGTTGTACAATTGCTGTAATCCAAGAATGCCAGTATGGATCCCAGGAGTGTCATTGTATTATCTTACAATGACAGCACTTCCTGCTTGATGATGTTGCTTCCTGCCACAACACCACTCCCAGGTTGATGACGTCACTTCTGGTGGGCCCCAACACAAGTGCCATTCTAAATAGTGGGTCCCAGTGTAAAAGGTTTGAATACCACTAGACTTACAGAATTTCTAAATATTCCCTAAAATTATGTTCCTCTGTAACTGGGGAGATGTTTTTCTTCAACAGTTGTTATCTTTGGGGTTACAATGTCTAGGAATCAGAGCTATCGTGCATGACCTTAGAAGAGAACCTGACCCTTTTGTCTGTAATCAGGGCTGGAATGGTCTGACAATGCAACATGCATTTTTCTTCAAAGCACAGCTGTCTTTGCACACATACATTACAGAGCTAGTCCATCACTCAGTTAGTTCATCAGGTTTGGGTTTTGTTTCAGTTCTGGGAGATCAAGGTGTCTTTCTACAAGCCTGCTTCTCTTTCTCTCTTTCAACACTGGTGAAACGTTAAAAA
>JAJKFI010011497.1:94384-160023 GCA_029204185.1 Lerista edwardsae
ATCTGCCTTCATTTAAAATGATATCTTTAAATATAGGGAAGGAAGGTTTATTTTTTTTTATTTGTCCCAGCTTGGGGAACATGCCTACCATCTTTCTTAACATTCCAAAATCTGGATTTCCTTTTGGGACTCAAGTGCTCTCTCAACATGAGAAAAATAAAGATATAGAAAAATTGCTCTCCTCTTTTCCAGAGTTGAAGAGAAGTGTTAATGCCTATTTAGCAGGAAATAAAATGTATCATTCCAATCTTGTTTCTGCGCCATGTCCAATAATGGCACTCAAAACAATACAAAACATAAGTCTGCCGGGCGATCAGTTAGAACTGCTATGCTGAAGCTTGCTCCTAAAAAAACAACAACAACAACCCTCCCTTAGCTCTGGTTTGCTGAAGAATGGAATGCAAAACCTTTGAATGGTTCTGCATTACATTGTTCAGTGAGCGAGGATGGAGATTTTCCCTGAACAAGGAGCAAAATAGCAGTTCTAAGCATTAAGGAAAAAATTGAGAACAATTATTAATGTTTTAGAATATTATGAAAAACACTCTACAAGAAAATTGGGTTTAGTATTCCTGGATGCACAGAAAGCATTTGACAATGTTGATTGGAATTTTATGATCAAACAATTAAAAGCAATTGGCTTTGGACAACACTTCTTAACAGTAGTTAGCGGAATCTACTCCAAACAAACAGCTAGAGTGAAATTAAATGGAGATTTAACTCAAGAGATACAGATTCAACAAGGTACAAGACAAGGCTGCCCATTATCACCTTTATTATTTATATTATCTTTGGAGATTTTGAATATGAAAATTAGAGAAGATATAAGAATAAAAGGACTGAAAATTCAAACAGAAGAATTTAAGCTACAGGCATATGCTGATGATCTAGTTATTATTTTAGAAGATCCAAAAGAATCTCTAGAATATCTAATGGAGCATCTGAAAGAATATGGAGACGTAGCTGGTATGAAGATTAATTATCAAAAAACAAAGATATTATTGAAAAACGTGAAAGAATCTGACATGCAAGAAATAAGAAAATGGAACCTGCAAGTGACACATGAAGTAAAATATTTGGGTATTGTAATTACTAGTAAGAATAGTACGTTAATGGGAGAAAATTATTATAAGTTATTAAAAGAAATACAAAAAGACTGTGAAAATTGGAAGAAATTACAACTCTCATTGATGGGAAGAATTGCTGCAGTAACGATGAATATATTACCGAAATTATTATTTTTATTTCAGATGATTCCAATAATTTTAAATAAAAATTTTTTTATTGAGATAGATCAAACAATATCAAAATTTATTTAGCAAGGAAAGAAGCCTAGAATAGGATTAAAACTATTACAAGAGGCAAGAGAAAGAGCAGGATTTGGACTTTCAGATGGGTTCTTGTATTATCAAGCAGCAGCATTAAATTGGATAAGAGAATGGGCTCAACCAACAGATACCAGATCAATTAAATTAGAAACATATGATTTACAGATTGGTTTACATGCATTTTTAATATATGATAAAGCAAAATTTTATAGCAACTTTAAACAACATTGTTTGAGAAGAGCTCTCTTATGGGTATGGGAACAAATAAGATATAAAATATTTACAAAAATCCCAAACTGGATCAGACCTTTAGAGATTGGTTCAAAACCAGAATGGTTTAGAGAAGATCAAAATAGAAAATATTCAGAGATTTTAGATAAAGATAATAATTTATTAACTAAGGAACAATTAGAAGAAAAAAATATTTTTTTTCGATTGGTGGTCAGAAAACTAAATAAGATCAAGATTGAAAGAAGATTGAAAAATAGGAATATACCAGGACATTACGGAATTTGATAGATATTTTCTAGAAGAAAAAGAAAAATATATAAAAGGAATATATACATTTCTTCTAAACAGGAGAATGGAAGACGAAGTAATAAAAGAAGCAATGATTAAATGGGCTAAAAATGTTGAACATGATATTTTGTTGGAAGATTGGGAAAAAGTATGGAAAATGAATATTAAAATGACTAAAGCAACATCATTTAAAGATAATATATACAAGATGTTTTATAGGTGGCATATAACTTCTCAGAAAAATTCAAAAATGTATAAGAATACTTCTAATAAATGTTGGAAATGCGGAGCAGCTGAAGGAAGCTATTACCACATGTGGTGGACTTGTCAGAAAGCTAAGAAATTTTGGTAGAGAATACAAGGAATGCTGCAAGAAATATTAAATTTCAATATTCCACTCAAGCCAGAAATATTTTTATTAAATATTTTAACAGAAATTCAAGATATAAATATGAAACATATTGTTATTCATGTAACAACGGTGGCTAGATTACTATTTCCACAGAAATGGAAAGATGACAAAACCCCAAATATGGAACAAATAATAGGGAAAATTTATGAAGTGGCAGAGATGGACATTTTAACAGAAAGATTAAGAGAGGGCAAGATCAATAAGATTAAACAATACCGGAAAATGTTTTATGACTGGATAGATATGCAATGTTGAATTGTAAAGTAATAAAAGATTAGTACCGATTACATAGTTCAACGTTGGATATTAAGATATTTCATAATTTATAAGTAAACAAGATTTTGGATGTATTGAGTATGAAATAGATAACCTTAGAAATGATATTTTTAATTGGATTGATGATATTTTTAAGATATTATGATACATTGCAAGGTACTTACCTAATGTGTTTACCTTTGTTTAACCCATTCCTTTGTTTTCTGTTACCCTATCCCATTTCTTTCCTTAAAAAATTAATAAAAACAATTTAAAAAAAATAAGCATTAGTTAGCCAAACTCAAATGTTGGCCTCAGTGCTGAGCAGACATCACTCAACGCTCCAGCAGCACTGGCCAATGAGGCGGGGGAGGCGGGGGAGGGCATAAGTGGGCAGGGGAAGGGAGGATTGGGCTTGGGAGTAGCCAGAGATAGCGGTAGCATCAGCCACTGAATCCTGAACCTCTGTCAGAGCTGGGTGGCCCAATACAAGCCTCCTTGATTTGACATTGCCACAGTCTCCCTGGCAACTCCCCAGTAAACTCCCCAGTATAAGCACATGCAGGTATCCTGGTGGCCACGTGATCCAGCCCTGGGCGGTTTAGCATTCGACTGTTACAGTGGAGTCCTATAACTGTTTTCTCCAAAGTAAGTCCTAATGTATTCAGTGGGACACAGAGTACAAACCACCCAACACCAACATGCTTTGTAGATACATGTTGAACTGGAGGAGAGCAAGGCGCTTGGGAACACAGTGGGGTTTAGGCTATGACTAGCTGCCACACTGCCATTCCGTTGGTACCTTGGTGCTATGTTCTGGTTCTTTGCATGCTTTCAGGCTTATTCTCACCTGCTTGAACTTGCTGTTCCACACAACGGCATCTTCATGGATGTCCAACTCTTGATTTGGCAACATGGTTCCAACCTGAACTCTCAGGAAGGACTGATTGGGGAAGGTGACCCAGTTGATGATATCATACGTACTCTGCAGTTCCCCATTCTCAAAGAAGACTTCGTGGCCAGCACCATTGTTAAAGAGGATGTTTGCAAGAAGAGCATTGAGCTAAGTTCAGAGAGAAACAATCATGACTCAGCAAAGTAGAATCTGAATCTTTTCTTCCATCTATAGTTTGATCATGGAAACACATTTTACAATCAGACATATGTGCAAAAGTATAGGCTATAGGTGGTTGTATATAAAGTTATATAATAGGATATAATCACTGTCCACTCACTAAGTTTGCCAATTAATTATGACTGAGTACCCTTGAAACAAGGGATATGACCAGTGGTGTCATCTAAATGATTTAACAACAGGAACTCACTTTTGATTGGCACATGTCGAGACCCACCCACTGGAAGTGACGTCATAAGCCGGAAGTGATGTTGTGGCAAGAAATGACATGAAAAAAGCCCTTTTTGAGGCCTCAGACAATTTTAAACTGACCCAACAGTTGCAACAGTATTCCACAGTACCCCCAGAACACGTTAAGGAGGCCTGGCATCATGTTAAAGTGACCCAACAGTCCCAAAACCCCAGAGCAGCTCATTTTTCAGTGGTAAGGCAAGGCAAGGCTCCACTCACTGCCTGACTGGCTCTGAGAACATGCAGGCAACTCAAACATGCAGGAAATTCAAACGTTGCAGGGGGCGGAGTCAAAGAGTGGGTGGGCGAATGGGAGGGGCCAACCGTAATCCTAGAAACCGGTACTCGTGTACCCCTGCGTACCCCCTGCATGACATCACTGGATACGACATACAGCACTATCCTAGGCATGTGTTTTGAGACACATGTCTCATCTACTGTACTTAAGACTGACTTGCAGGTCAATGTATCTAGGAATGCAGCCTTCGGGCCATGCCCTACCCCATTTTCCAGCACAAATGCAGCCATGCCTACAGGAAATGCACTGCATCCTGCACTGGAGGGGGAGAGTCATGGAGGCTCCTTCCAGATGAGGGAGTGTTTGTTGCTTTCCCTGGGGGGTGAAATTGAGACTGCATCAGTACTGGAAATTTGGCAAGGATTGGACCCTTAGTCATAATGCATGGAGTGAATGCAGGTGCCATTGATTTCCCTTGATTTGGTCATAGCCTTGGATCATGGGCATCCCTAGAGTTTGCATCACCCAGGATGGGAGGTCAGCGCGTCACCTCCCATGATGAATCTCCTCCTCCCAAACCATGCAGCAACTTCATGTATTTATTTTACTTTAGTACAGGTCATTCAACAAATGAGTAACCAGCAAAGAAAACTGTGGGCAATTTGATGACACTCACACAATTAGATAAGAGTTCTAGTATTTGCTCTGGAAATGAGAACTGACTCATAATAATGATTGTTATAAGAATTGCTATTTTTACATAAAAAGTAGTAGTTTCAGTGTTTCATAGCTTTTGATAGAATAAAGGTATGGCTCTCTGGTTTTTTTCTTTGAATTCCTTGTGAAATTCATCATCCAATGGGATATAACAGGATGGTATTATTCCATAATACCACGATTTAAAAAAATCATGATTTTTACATTATAAGTTGTATTTTGAGGTTTTAGGTTTTTTGGCCATAACGTTTGATAGAATGAAGATATTACACTCCAGTTCTTTTTTATTGAATTCCAGGTGAAATTCCACATCCAGCGGTATATAAAGTGATGGTATTACCTTTTAAAACCACGATTATAGCTATTTTGGTCCCTGGGGTGTCATCCCCCCCGTGTGCATCACCTGATGCGGCCCACATTCCCACTCCCCCTCATGATACCACTGCCGTGGATACAATATCCTTTGCAAATAAGCTGGAAGGGAGAAATGAAAATGAAATGATAGAAACTGATAGAAATTTTTGTTCTGTCAGTGGGTTCAAATAACTATTCACTGATATACCAATATCCAACTGAACAAAGAGAAAGAGAGAGAGAGAGAGAGAGAGAGAGACAGACAGACAGACAGACAGACAGACAGACACACACAGAGATTCTGTGCCCAGCAATTTTGCAATGTTTAAGTCCTTGTGAGTCAGGGATGGGGGTTGGAATTCAACCTGTGCTGCCATGCCCAACCCACCCCCTCCCAGGACTGCCTCCCAGTCAATCTTTCCCCTGGGAGAGTCAACTGCTCCCCCAATTCATTTTGCCCTCCTGCCATCCTCTGCCACCCGCTGGGCCAGCCTGCCTGGGCCAACCTTAACATGCCCCCTCTGGAACAGGGTCCAGCATCTTACACTGACCGAACTGGCACTCCAATATCCTTGATGGGGCTTCACAGCACACCTTCGACACCACTGGGCCAGTGCATGGGCTGCACCAAAACAAAAGGCAATCCAGATTGTTCTGACAGATTCCTTCCAAGTGCCTATCGTACCTGCCATGGCTGAATGTTCATGCGCTGGAAGGGTCTCTGACTCACTGGTCTCCTTTCACTGGACCAATGTAAAGAGTGCATAGCATGTGCGACAGCATTGACGGCATTGTAGAGGCTGTAACTCTCTTTGCTCAGCTGCATCCCAAATTCTGAGCTAGGCAGGCTTTCAAGATTCTCCTCTCCTGTGCAATTTTTACGAGGTGTATCAGCATTCCATAGATAGGCTGGTGTACATTTGAGTAGAAAGTACCAAAGCCAACAGAGAAAGTCCATCAGTGCTTCATCGGACTTCACGTTCTGGACAAATTCCTGGAATCTTAGAACGGGGTTTGTGCGGACTGAGAAAGACAAAGCACCATGGAAGGTGTTTGCACAGAAGCCATGGACAGTGGACTGAAGAGTGAAGTCCCACTTGGATGTTGTGATCCAAACCTTCCCTATATTGATCTTGGAATTAAATTCTAGAAAGCATAAGGCAGCATGTAAAGAAAATAGAAGCAGAAAGTTTCCTTGGACAATAATCACATTTGCGTCGATTGATAAAAGTTCTGATTCCATAATTTTGATGTCGTCATCTAAATTCCTGTTCTTCACTTCTTGAACCCTTTTCAAGAAGGAAACACAAATGCTATTCTGGCCAAGCAGAGGGATCACATTCCACAGGAAGTTTTCTCCATCATCATCAACTCCAACTAAGAGAGCAACCCATGTCTACCTGAAATGCAGCAGCAGCTGAACTCTGAATGGTCTCTCTCGGGGCCATGATGTATGAAGAAGAGAATGTTCTTTTGTCACTGAACATGGCCTCATGTGCATTGTGAGTGAGCTATTGCAAGGAAAAGAGCTGCTTAGAATTGGAAGAAAGGCTGTGATTGCAAATGGATACATCTGCCAACAAATGTATACCCATTGATCTACTTTGTTCTATTCATATCCAATATTGTCTCAATAATGTAAAACTTCAACTATTAGATTCTCAAGTGGTAATGTAAATGAATTAACACACATTTCTTTGAACTTCGGTGATAGCCAACTAACAACGCAATCCTAGTTTAAGAAGAGCCACGCAGTATCAGGCCAATGGCCCATCTAGTCCAGCTTCTTGTATTTCACAGTGGCCCACCAGGTGCCTCAGGGAGCAGTCAAGACAAGTAAGGCCAGATCAAGCCAGGAGGGAATGGGGCTGCCAGCATTTGTGTAGAACTTTTCAGAGACCTGCTGGTCTACATCCCAATAGGATTGAGGCACTCGGCTGTAATCCTATAACACATACCTTGGAGCAAATCCCTTTGAAGAGAATGGAGGCAGCATGGTAGGCAGCAGCCCCAGATCCCCAACTGGGGTCCTGAAAGTTGCTTAGGATGGTGCCATAAGTGCAGTGACATAGTCTGATCAATCCTTCAAAATTTCGTTCCCTGCATTCAGAGTGCAATACTAACTCGGAGTTAGGCAGGCACAGTAGGCCCGCAAAGTTTGCCTGGAACAAGGGACATCGTCAAGCGTGTCTGGACCACTCTCACAGTGCCATCCTATTTCCTGCATAGCACTGACGCAATGTTGTTGTGCCAGCACTACGGCATTAGCACCAACTCGGGGGTACCAAGCAGCACCCTCACGTAGGTGCTAATGCTCTGAAGCCGACGCTACAAGTTGTGTCGGCTTCACAACGCTGACAGAGAGCCTCCCTTTCACCAACCGAAGCCGACTGGCGCAAGGGAGTCTCTGTTCCATATCGGTACAAGGATTGGTGGGAGGGATGGGGCGGGGATGGAACTTGGGTGGGACGTGAGCAGGCTTGGGATGTGGACATACAACCACTTCCTAAGCCCATCCGCGAGGCGCCGATTCAGGCTGCGTGGTCTCCTCGGATCTGTGCCCGCTCTTTAGTGCTCTCAGCACTATGGCAAGCTGAGAAGGAGACTAGTGTCTTCCCTCTTTTTCATCTGCTGCTGAAAGCCTACCAATTGTGGTGTTAGGACTCTAGTCGAAAAGATAAGCAGGAATTAAAAAAAAACTTAAAAAATCAATCCTGATTACATCTAATACATAGTGTATCATTTTCAATTGTAGATCATGATGATGATGGCCAACATTAACATTATTGTTATTAATAATGTTAGAAATCAAAAGAGGAACAAAAATAGTCACAACATATTATAATGAAAGGGGGAAAAAACCATGTAAATTCAATTAAAGAAGTAATCTTTGGCGTTGAAAATGGATGTTATAAGAAATATTTAAAAAAGGAACAAAACAACTAATTGCTTTGGCTCTGAGAAACGCTGCACTAACCATGGCAATCTAGGAAGAAAACACTCTGGAAACACAATCCAGGGTTTCCAGTTTGGAATCACGATCCAGTGTCATCTGTGAAAGGACCACTGGTTTGCCCAGCCTCCATTTAGTTCTAGGAACCTAATGTGGATCCAAAATTTCCCACCGTTTCACAACCTTAAAAAACAAACTATAGTCCAACAAAGAAATGAGATATAAAACAAGACCTAAGAATTGGTTCTGAGTAAGGGGGCACACATAGCAAAGCATGCATCTTCTCCCCTCCCAAGGCAAAGCTCTGGTGCAGCAGTGGGCCTAGAGCAGCATCAATATTTACAATATATTTACATTATAACTGGTTCATTTCATTGTCTTCTCACTTCTCTGCTGTTTTCTGCTCATAGCTGTTCCATTCCATTTTAGAATCAGAGCACATATTCGTGTGGCACTGCCACCTTGTATTTGCTCGCAAGCCGGCATATCTCTCTTCAGAGAAGAGTGACAAAAGGGTACTTACGCCAGCTGTTCTTGGTAAAAAGTTCCCTGTGTGGATGAGGTTTTCTCTACTCTGAAATCTTTATACTGCAAGGAATAAGTCTCCTGAGTCCTCCCTGTCTCAGCAGTAGGAGCAAGAGAGAAAATTAAGCCTTATGTTCTACAGTCCTCTGATATGAACGTAAGAAGATCCTTTCTAATTAAGGATGCAATCCCAGCCAAATCCCAGTGCTGACATAGTTGTGCCAATGGGGCCTGTTCTGCATTCTGCAGTTGAGAGGCAGTCATGGAGGCCTTCAAGCTAAGGGAATGTTTGTCCCCTTACCTCGGAGCTGCATTGCCCTTACCCCAGTATTAGAACATTGGTTAGGATTGAGCCCGAAGTACAAGGGCTGATCCAGGAAGTCCAGCTTCCTGGATCCCATAATGACCTACCAGATGTTTCTGGGAACACCAGACAAGATACCTGTATTCTGTTCTCAGCTTGTGGCTTGCAGAATTTGTCCCTCCAAGCCACCCTTGGAGGCTTGAAATAGACTGACAGTAGCTGGCTGCTTGGTAAGACGAAGTTTCATTGTTGTTGTTCACTTGATTAACCATAGGGGCAGGGGTGTAGCTAAAGAAGTGCATGGGGCGAAATTGCACCGGGCAACAAGCTAAACTTGATGCCAGTGGCCAAAATTGTGAAAGCCTTGGTATGTAAGAATAATACCATAATGTTATATATCATTCAATGTGTAATTTAATGCAGAATGCAATGAAACAAACTGGCGTGTAATATCTTCATTCTGTCAAAAGTTATGGCCAAAAAAGAAAAGAAAATGAAAATACAACTGCAATGTCACTTCCTGTTGTGATGTCACTTCCTGGGCATCATTTTGTGCTCTGCACCAGGCTACATTTTCATTAGCTATGCCAGTGCATAGGGGTTAGGTGTTTTTTTTCTTACTCCAGATGTTCCTTTGATTTTCATTCCACTCTCTTCTGTTAAGACACCTTCATTTTTTTTGCTTCCCCCCAAAGCACAATTGTTTTGTTATTTTATATGTTTCGTTATTTTCCCATATTTCCTATCCAAAGAGTTGAAAATAACAAAAGTCATACACAGAAAAATTCTCGCTGCGCTTAAGAAAAAGCTGCCCTAAAATGTAATATATTTAGCAAACCCATAGGAAGTAAGCAGCCAAATAAATTAAAGCAGTGGTTCGCAAACTGTGGGTCTATGCACCAGCAAACTGTGGGTTCATGACCCAATTTTTGGTGGATCAAAAAAATGACAAGACAGATTTGGCTATGTGCATCAAGGGTTAAACAAGCTGATTTCCAGAGGGAGCAATACTACCCGATCACCATTATAGCCACGGAGGCTTGAGCAGCTAGTAAACATTTTTTTTTAAGGTGGGTCTCAATGCGAAAACATTTGAGAAGCTGAATTAGAGGGAAGGTCTTTATGCAATTGGGTAAGTCTAGCTGGATGCCAGTTGAAAGACATCCAATCATTTAGGAGTTCAGTAGAAAAGATAAGTAATACTTTAAAAAAGTCACAGTAAAGCCTGATTACATGGAGTGTATAGTGTAACATTTTTGGATTTTATTGGCCAAGTATGTAACCATACCTGGAATTTGGTGCGGCTACCAGCAACATACAAACAATGCTACATACACACACAATAAACACACAAAACAAATAAGGGCATTATTCAGAATGAAACATTGCCTCAGCCTCCGAGTCACCTCGGCATATATTACAAGTTCAACAATTTATAAAAAACAAATGCCTCCTCCTTTCAATTCCAGATGTATCCAAAGCACTGCCCTGAACAGACTCATTGAATCAGGTTTCTGTAAGACAAGAACAGCCAGACATAAAAAGTCAGGGTTAACCCGATTAATAAGATGCAGTTCGTCCATTTTGTTGACCAGCGAATGAAGATTAAGAAGATGAATAGATGGTCGTACAAAGTTCATTCCACGTTGTCGTAGCTTGGTCAAAGTACCAGCACCTTTGAGGAATCCTCCTCAGAGTCAATTACGAATGCTCTCAAATGAGGAACCAAAAAAAAGAGAGAGAAATAATAGCATCTAATGATGAAAACGTATGTAATATTCATTAATGAAAACAAGTAAATCCACATTGGCATTGAAAACAAGATTCTAATATCAAAACTGAGCAAAGCAAATAATTGCTTTGGCATCTGAAAAATGATGCACTGATCACAGCAACCTAGAAGAAAACACTTTTGAAGCACAATCCAGTGACAACTCTGATTGTGTGCTTGCCCAGCCTCCACTCAGTTCCAGGAATCTAATGTCCCACTGTTTTGCAGCCTTTTTTTTTTTTTTACAACAGTCTCACAATGAAATGAAATGTCCTAAGAAAACGACCTAAATATTTGCACCACTAGTCAGGGTGGACACAGAGCCAACCAGCAAACAATGTACCTCTCCTGCTTCAGCATGAATACCCCCCTAGAAAAGCTCTTGTGCAGCAGTGGGCATAGAACAGCATCGATAACTGCTTTGTAATTTAATTGCTTTATATAATTCCCTTCTCGCTTCACTGTGGATTTCTGCTCATAGCTGTTCCATTCCACTTTAGCATCAGAGCATGTATGCGTGTTCCACTGCTGCTTTTATTTGCTAGCAAACCAGCATGCTCTCTTTAGAGGAGAGGAATATTTACACATCAAGGACAAAGTCTCTGGAGTCCCCCCTGTCTCAGCAGTAGGAGGGAGAGAAAATGAAGAGAGAAAATTAAACCTTCTGTACTGTACAAGCCACCCATGTGAACATAAGAACATGTCTTGCTGGTTCAAGGCAAGGGCTAATCTAGTTGAACTTCCTGTATCACAGAGGTGCCCACCAGATGCCTCTGGGAGCACAAGATAACAAGATGTCTGTATCCTGTTGCTGTTCCTTTGCATTTGGCATTCATAAAGAGGCTATCACAATCTACAGTACAGTAGTGAGTATATGGACGTGCCCTGCATTGAATTCTGATTCAGCATGTATTGGTCCTCAAAGTACCAGGATATTCAGTGGTGTCTAGTCACAGGTGTGATGACAGGTCCACAGTGTCCTCCTTGGAGGGCATTTCTCCATTTATGGATTTCTCCTAAATGCAGGACAGTAGCCACATTGCTGGTACCCACCAAATTGACTTTCCTATAATAATGGTGGTAAATCCTACCTCCAGGTTAGGATTGTGCCCTTAGTTAGGTTGGGGACAACTGACTGTGGTGCAGGACAGAGATGAACAGCCCAATCCTAACCAACTTTCCAATGTCAGTGGGGCACATGCTGCATTCTGCAATGGGGGAGCAGTCACAAAGGCCTTCAGATGAGCATTGATGACAGGTCCTACTTCCAGCATTTTCAGCTCAGAACCCCACTGATTTCAGTTCTTTGACAGTTCAGAGGGAGTGACCCCAGCATTTCAGATGCATTAAGGTTGTACACATGAATGGAGCAGCAGCTCACAGTAGAACCCAGGACATACACAAGGCCAACAGTGTTTAAGGGTGCAATCCTATGCATGTCTACTCAGACGTGTCCCATTCTAATCAATAGGGCATGATCCCAGGTATGTGCAGATAGGATTGCAGCTGAAGAGACTCTAGGAATGATGTGCAATTTGAACCCCAAAAATATTCTAAGATTCTGAAGGATCAAAAAGGGGACATTCTAATAGGTCAGGGCACAGGATGGGTAAAGATGGGTGGGTGAAAAGGAGGTCCTTTAGATAGTTACTGTGGAGTGTTTTCCTGCCAACAAATGGGACAAAGAAAGTAAATGAAATATAGCAATGACCCACCATTGAAGGCACTAAATGGGCCATTTCCCCATATACCTAACCCCTGATTACAACACCCTCCCCATATGCACTGTTATCTATTGGGCAGCACTATCTTATGCTGGATCAGACTGCCAGCTGGAGTGCTGTGTGACAGTGGAACAGAGTTCGAAATAGAGTTCCACTGTTACAAGGGCCGCCAACAGCTCATAGCGCATTCCATTGATTGCCATTTTGAGAGTGTTGCCACAAGAGGCAGCAGCACTCCTCATCCATCGTCGAACCCTGACCATGGACCCTGGAGCAGGTAAGGCAGTGGTGGGGCAGAGAGCAGGCAAATCTGTGTGGGTCGGGGGGAAGGAACAGGGCAGAGAGGCTGCAGGAGAGGGTATATCTGCAATGGCACACTGGATCCTATTCCCACATTTTGAAGCCTCCCTGCCCCCATCCCCTTGTTCTGCCAAATTCTGTCCTGCAACAGAGAACTTAAAGTTAGGAAAGACAAGTGTCCCTTTAAATCTCCCTTCCAGGCCTCCCCAAGGGCCTCAATGCCCACATTAGGCTAACTAGTTTCCCCACAGTCATTCCCCACAATGGGCTTACCTTAGCCTTTAGCCAGTCCCACATTCCTGTCTTCAGTCCTTCCAGCAGTCCTTCGGACCAGCAATCCATCCATCCAGCACTGCATCCCAGGTACCATCCTCCAGTACTTACACAGCTTCCCTTACTAGGACCTTCCCAGGTCCCATCCCAGCTCCCTTTCTCCCTCTGCTGCCTCCAGCTTTTATACTGAGGCCAATCAGTGGGTAGGCTTTAATTCATCAACCACACCCATTTGCACCTATGTGAGGCTTGCAAATACCTTCTGGGATTAACTCTATAATCCCTGGTTTATCTGGGACAAGGGGCCTTTTCTGATACCACTCCCTATCCTTGGGTGGCTCCTACCTTTTCCAATACACCCCTAAAGGGGCCATTCTCCTTTTAGGGCACTGCAAGGATTGGGGCACTGCAGACACTCAGGGACATGTGCCCTAACCTGGGGGTGCTGCAACATGTTAGGAGGGTCTTTGATGTTGAAAAAGCTCCATTTCTGAATCAGAGCCCACTTCTATTTTTTTGCAGGAAAACCAGATGTGGGCTCTGATTCAGAAATGGAGCTTTTATACAACATTGGAAAAGGCTTTAGGGGGGCTGCAGGCCTCCTGGACCTTCCTAACAACCTTGCAGACCCCCAGATAAGGGCACAGGCTCCTGGGCAGCCATGGTACCATGCTGCACTCATATTTGGGCACCCTCCCCAGCCCCAATCCCCACCCCCGCAAGCACTTGCAGCAGCCACAACATTTGAGAAGGAAGTTTAGGACTGCTGAAATATAGCATTGCAGTGTGAATCAGTATAACCAATTTTATTGGTAATTTGATTTTTTTCCTGATTGGAGAGGTTGAACAGTAGTTTGTTCTGCTTCTGCAATGTTCCCCAAAGAAGATCCGCCTGATGAAATGATGTAATAAAACAAATTTTATTGTCCTGATAAATCCAACATTGTTCTGCACCTGCTTGGAGTTTGTCTCATTTCTTTCGGCTGCCCTATAGGAGTCTCTCTCTATTTTGTCTTTTTTTTATTATTTGGAAGAATTTATACCCCACCTTTCCCATGCAGAAGCAAATGCCCAAGGCAGCTTACATGGCCAGAGTAGTCTAAACCACCATTTTTCAATAGGATTTTTATAAATATACACTATTCTGCGATTCATCCAATCCTCAGTCCCAGATGTAGCCTTCACAGTATGGTTCTGTCCTCTGGCCGTGTGACATTGAGCTTCAGCAGGTGATCTTAAGTCCAGCCTGGACAGGTCCTAAAGGTTGGATTCCGTTCTTTTGCCTTCTGGCCTTCTCACAACATTCCCGCACGGGCTTCCTACTCCAATTTTACTTTTAGGAAAAGGGAAGAGGGTGGCCATTTCAGAGTCCAAATGATACAATTGGGACTACAAAAGGGTGAAACTTTGAGGAAAAAAATACATTGTCGGGCACCCAAGTGCGGTGCATCCTATGCCTGCAGTGCATCCTATGCAGGTAGGCAGCAGTGGGAGCTCACCGCAGGGCAAGGGGACACCCTGGGGTAAGCCCCAGGCAGCCCTATAGGGATGCTTGGATCTGTGCCAGCAGAATGACAGGATCCGCTCTCCACCCCCCCACCTGACACTCTCATGGGCCCACACTCACACTGCCCGCCCCATCCCTTTCCAGTCCCCTCCCACCTTACCCCTACCCTTATCCCTACTTTACCCTCCCCTCCCCATTTCAATGCTGGCTGAACTCGGCCAGTGAAGGGGCGACTTACCTGTCAGGTAGCACATCATCCAGTGGCCAGTGGAGCTCCTTGAGCCAGCATAGCGCACAATTCCTTGGTGCTGATGAGCCTTCTGGCACATTTACAACTGTGCTGGGCTGATGGAAGCAACATGCATCTTCTTGGGATTGCTCCCTTAAGCTATTGTTTCAAATTGGGCTGGCCAGTGATCTGCCAATCACTGATTGGAGCAAACCAGCAACTGGGTTTTGGAAAGGCATTCAGGGCGCAATCTTAAACCGGAGTTAGGCCAGCACAGTTAGTCCAGCAAAGTTTGGCCGGCACAAGGGTCTCCATAAAGTGCATTTGGACCAGACTCTGAGTGAAGGAGAATGGTGCACATCTGTGTGATGGCCTCTCTGGCTCTGAGAGTGGTCCAAACACACTTTAAGGTGTCTCTTGTGCCAATGAAACCTTGCTGGCCTAACTGTACCAGCCTAACTTCAGGTTAGGATTTGCACCCTTAGTAAGCTCTGTGTATACCAACATATAAATGTAGCAAAAAGGAAAAAAAAGAAAAAAAAGACAATGTACATTTAAAAAGTGTTAATAATTAATTTTATGTACTTGGTGTTTCCTATAATTCATTTCAGCTCTTAAAACAATAATATAACATTTGGGGAGGAAGATGCAAGCCAAGAGCCCAGTGTTGGAGGCCAAGATTGCAAATACTTCCACGATGACTACGGTTTTCCCCTTGGTGCTCAGGTATCCTGGAATAAAGGAGATCCAAACACTGCAGAAGACCAGCATGCTGAAGGTGATGAACTTGGCCTCATTGAACGTGTCTGGCAATTTTCGGGCCAGGAATGCCACAGTAAAGCTGATGAGGGCTAAAAAGCCGACGTAGCCCAGCATACAATAGAACATGGTGGTAGAACCTTCATTGCATTCCACAATGATCAACCCCATCTGGGAATGCAGGTCAACATCTGGGAATGGAGGTGAAGTTGACAGCCATGCAATGCAAATTCCTACCTGAATAATGGAGCAGCACAAAACAATGCAATTGGCTACTTTTTGTGTTAGCCATTTTCTCATCTTGTTGCCTGGTCCTGTAGCCACAAATGCAAGCATCACTAGGATTGTTTTTGCCAACACACAAGGAACTGCAATGGAGAAAATGGTGCCAAAATTTACTTGGCAGAGAAGGCAGCTCAGCTTCCCTGGCTTGCCGATGAAGAGAAGGGAGGAAAGATAGCAGAGCAGGATGCAGGTAAGAAGTATACAGGTGAGGTTCCGGTTGTTGGTTTTGACAATGGGAGTGTCCCAGTTCTTCAGGAAAGTTTGCATCACCAAACCTGTAAGAATAGCCAAAGAAACAGCCAAGGAGACCAACAGGATCCCCAAAGGTTCTTGGTGCGAGAGGAAAATGATTTGCTTGAGGACACATTGATCATGATTCTGGTTCGGATATTGATCCTCTGGACACAGGATACAATGAACTGCATCTGAAATGGAGGAATGAAGTGCTCATAAAATTGTCACTGTATATAGCCCTATTTTTGTTACATGTAGCTATGATGTTTTGTCAGTGTGAACTTGCCAAGAACTGATACCTCTTGCAGGCACTTCTTTTGGGGACACAAATGTTTTTATGAGAAGGAGTGAAATCCTAGTTCATTCAGCAGATACCCACTGAATTACAATGGAACCCCTGGCATTTCTGAGTTCCATGGTTGTTACTCTTTGGTACGCGTGTACCTGATTTTAAAGGTAAAGGTTTCCCTACAACCAAATGGTCTAGTCATGACCGACTGTAGGGGCAGTGCTTATCTCCATTTCAAAGCCTGTAGAGCCGGTGTTTTGTCCGAGGACAAGCTTCCATGGTCATGTGGCCGACATGACTCTACGCCGTAGTGCACGGAACACCATTCCCTTCCCACCAAAGTGGTCTCTATTTATCTGCTTGCATTTAGGTGCTTTCGAACTGCTAGGTTGGCAGGAGCTGGGACAAGCGACGGGAGCTCAATCCGTCACGCAGTCTTGAACTCCCAACCTTCTGGTCGGAAAGCCCAGCAGCAGCGGTTTAACCCACTGCGCCACCACGTCCCTGTCCATGATTTTAGCTAGTGGCTAAAAGTGCCAGTGGCATTGATATGGAGGTGCAGGATGTGTAGTTTACACCAGGTGACGTAATCCGGGGTGTCATACCCCCACTGAGCAAAACAGTGAAATTTTGGAGTTTTTCTTTTAACATTGTGTTATATATCATTTGCTGTATAATTTAAGGCCGAATGCAAAGAAACAAACCACTTTAAAATATTGGTAACACAACCAAGTGACCAGAAAAGGAAAAGACACTGCCTTGTGGATTTTTTCAACCCAAAACCCCAAACCCCAATGAGACGATTGTCCTGAGAGCCAATAGGTGTCATTATTAAATGGCAAGGAACCAATAAGATGTCAGTATGTGTCAGATTCCATTCCATATATAGACACCAATGCTAATATTCATCATGGTTTTTTTTTTGCTGGTTACTGAATTTGTTACTGTACCATTATTTCTTAAAAAAATAATAATGTTAATTGGGGTTCCACCAACCCTAGTGTGTATGATGGTGTAATTTATTCTGAAAGGTCTGGTACGGGAGGAGGTACGGGAGGAGGTCCATCATGGTATGGTCCAGCTCTGGTACGGGAGGAGGTCCATCACGTGGGTGATGCAAGCCCTAGTGACTCCACTGCTAAGTACACACATTTGGACCCTGGCCTACCCAGTTTCCAATGCCCATGCAGATACAATGCAGCCCAAAGTAAGGGAACAAATTTTCCTTTTCCTTCAAGAGGGTGACTACCCTCCAGTCCACAAGCTGTAGCTTATACCCCATTCGCACAGCTGTATCAGTGCTGGAAAGTTGTATAGGGCTGGGCCCAGCGCGCCTGTGTAGGCACTTACATACATAATAGAAAACAGTCAGGTACAAGAGGACATAACCAGCATTCTGAAGCTCTGCCTTAATCAAATTTAGTGATGATAGCATCCCACTGACAGCACAATCCTATACATGTCTACTCAGAAGTAAGTACTGAGTAGAAGGTTTAGTACTGGCAGAAGGTTTAGTCAAGAGGGTTAAAGCCTCCGTTTGCCCGAAGATAAGATCCGAAGGTTGCCAGTTCGACAACACCAGAAGTCTCCGTGAGTGGCAGACCTTGAGAAGTGCGACTGATAAGAGCTGTCTCCAGCTGCCTGTGAGAGAAGAGTTGTGCTGGGCCAGTTGTTTCTTTGGTGGGAGCAGAGAAGCCGGTTATCAGCCAGCAGGAAGGCAAGCATGTGGCCAGAAAGAAGGACTAGACCACAAAAGTTCCATCTGTATGTTGTGTGTAGTTCTTGAAAGATAGAACTTCTTTGTAGTTTGTAAAAAACCCTTGCGGGTTTAGAGATAAAGTCTGCCCATGTAAACCACCTTGAATTAAAGCCAGAGGAGCAATCTAATGGCCAAAGCAAGGCAGTATATAAATACTTGCATCATCATCATCATCATCATCATCATCATCATCATTATTATCATTATTATTATTATTAGTATTATTATTATGTTCAGTGGGGCTTACTCCCACGAAAGTGTGCATACGATTTCAGCCTGAGAGTGATGGGACTTGGTCTTGGCTCATTTTCTCCATTAATTTCAATGGACTCAATCATCTGCAATTCTTGCCGGGTTAGGTCAGTATTTGCGACTTTGGAAAAGGATTGTTAGATACAACGAAAAATAACTGCTGATGAAAACCAGAAAACAACAACATTGAGGGCCCAATCCTATCCAACTTTCCAGAGCCGCTGTATTCTCAATGCATCTGTGAGGTAACAAACATTCCCTTACTTTGAGGAAGACTTTGTGATTGCCTCCCCACTGTAGGATTCAGCGCATGCCATGTTACCACAGCTGCATCAGTGCTGAAATGTTGCATAGGATTGGGCCCTGAGACTGCAATGCTAGCCACACCTTCCTGTAAGTAAGCTCCACTGATTATAATGGGACTTACTTCTGAGTAGATGGGCATAGGATTGGGTTTTAAGAGTGCAATCCAAACAAACTTTCCAGCACTAATAAAAGGTTAGCTCCTAATGGAAGCTTAGCTCCAGTGTCTGTCTCTCTACCCTTTCCTTTGATTAAGCTTCTATCTCTTGATTAAGTTTCTATCAGTGATGGGTCTGTTTGCTGATTCAGGTGGAAGGCAACCCTGATGCCAGAGATTGACAGAGCCATATGCTTTAAGATTCCGCAACAATAGTTACAGTAGCTGACCAAGGGCCCAATCCTATCCAACTTTCCAGCGCTGATGCAGCTGCAATGCAACCCCAAGGTAAGGGAGCATATATTCCCTCATTTTGAGGAGGGGTCCCTGATTCCCCCTGCACTGCAGGATGCAGTGCCCTTCCTGTTGGCATGGCTGCATCTGTGCTGTAAAATTGGATAGGATCTAGCCCCAAGAGTTCTTCCTGAAATTCATGGGAAATGAATTGAATTCCACTTCTACTGAATTGAAATTACTGGGATTGAATTCATCCTGAATGTTTTTTCCCCATTGATTCCAATGTCAGTAGTCCCTTTGTCCATATTGTTTGAGAAACTTTATTTCAACATTCTTAGCTATAATTGTCATAGTATGCATATATTTGAAGACATTATCTATCTATATATAAAGAAGAGCGTGCGTTTGGAGCAATTGGCATGAAACTTGGCACGCATACACCTTGCGGCCTGGCGACAAACACTGCGGGGGTTGGGCCCCCCCAGCGCCAATGGGGGTGAGGGTATGCGGGGGTCCCCGTGTGAACATGGCCGAAAACGGCCAAAATCGGCATCAAATCCACAGTTTCTGGGGTCGCAGAGATGAGCGGCGATGCTCCCGACACCGTTGGAGTCTGGGTTCAGCCCCCCCTCAACGTGGGGGGCGAGAAGGGGTGCAAAACAAAACATCCACCATGCCCCGCTGTTACGCCTGGACCGATTGGCACCAAACTCGGCATGCAGAAGCCTAGCGGCCTGGCCACCAACACTGCAGGGGTCGGGCCCCCGTAGCACCCCCAGGGGATGGGGTATGTGGGGGTCCCTGCGTGAAGACGGCCAAAAATGGCCAAAATTGGCATCAAATCCACAGTTTCTGGGGTTGCCGAGACAACCAGTGACGCTCCCGATGCCGTTGGAGTCCGGGTTTAGCCCCCCCTCGATGTGGGGGGCAAGAAGGGGTGCGAAACAAAACGTCAGCCATGCCCTGCTGGAACGCCTGGACCGATCGGCACAAAACTCGGCACGCATACACCTTGCGGCCTGGCGACAAACACTGCAGTGGGCAGATCCCCCCTAGCGCCCCCGGCGGCAGGGGTACATGGGGGTCCCCACATGACAACGGTCGAAAACGGCCAAAATTGGCATCAAATCAATAGTTTCCGGGGTCGCCAGAATGAGCGGTGACGCTCCCGATGCCATCGGACTCCGGGTTCAGCCCCCCCTCGGCGTGGGAGGTGAGAAGGGGTGCGAGACAACATGTCCGCCATGCCCCGCTGTGATGCCTGGACCAATTGGCACCAAACCCGGCATGCGGAAGCCTAGCGGCCTGGCCACAAACACTGCAGGGGCGGGGCCCCCTAGCACCCCCAGGGGTGGGGTACGCGGGGGCCCCCTTGTGAAAATGGTCAAGAACGGCCAAAATCGGCATCAAATCCGTAGTTTCCGTGGTCACCGGGACGAGCGGCAATGGTACCAACGCCATCAGAGTCCGGGTCCGCCCCCCCCTCGGCGTAGAGGGCGAGAAGGGGTGCAAGACAATACGTCTGCCATGCCCCGCTGGAACGCCTGGACCGATCGACACGAAACTTCGCACGCATACACCTTGTGGCCTGACAACAAACACTGTGGGGGTCGGACCCCTCTAGCGCTCCCAGGGGTGGGGATATGCCGGGGTCCCCACATGAAAATGGTCAAAAACGGCCAAAATCAGAGTCGAATCCACAGTTTCCGGGGTCGCCGGGGTGAGCTGCGATGCTCCCAACACCGTCAGAGTCCAGGTTCTTTCCCCCCTCAGCGTGGGGTGCAAGACGGGGTGCGAGACACAGCGTCTGCCATGCCCTGCGGGAACGCCTGGGACGATGCGCACCAAACTTGGCATACGCCTGCCTTGCGGCCTGGCGACAGAAACTCCAGGGGTCAGGCCCCCGTAGCGCCCCAGGAGTGGGGGTGCCCCGGCATGAAAACGGTCTAAAACGGACAAAATTGTCATTGGTTCCTTAGTTTCTGGGGTCGCCGAGGTGTGCGATCGGCACGAAACTTGGCGCACACCTTGCGGCCTGCTGACATACACTGTGGGGGCGGGCCCCCTAGCGCCCCCAGGGTGGCGTTACATGGGGGTCCCCACATGAAAACGGTCAAAAACGGATGAAATCGGCATAAAATCCACAGTTTCCGGGGTCGCCGGGGCGAGCGGCAATGCTCCCGACACTGTCGGAGTCCAGGTTTGTCCCCCCCTCACCGTGGGGTGCGAGAAGGGGTGCGAGACACAACTTCCACCATGCCCCACTGCGACGCCTGGAGCGATTGGCACCAGACTTGGCATGCATATGCCTTGCAGCCTGGCGACAAACACTGCGGGGGGGTAGAGCCCGCTAGCACCCCTGGGGGGGTACACGGGGTCCCCATGAGAAGATAGTCAAAAATGGCTGAAAACGGCATCAAATCCATAGTTTCTAGGGTCGCCGGGGCAAGCAGCAACGCTCCTGATGCTGTTGAAGTCCGGGTTTGGCCCCCCCTCGGCGTGGGGGGCATGAAGGGGTGCGAAACACAACATCCGCCATGCCCTGCTGGCATGCCTGAACCGATCAACACGAAACCTGGCACACATACACCTTGCAGTCTGGCGACAAACACTGCGGGGGTCACACCCCCTTAGTGCCCCTGGAGGTGGGGGTACATGGGGGTCTCTGCATGAAAATGGTTGAAAACGGCCGAAATCAGCGTCAAGTCTGTAGTTCTCGGGGTCGCCGAGATGAGCGGCGACGCTCCCAACGCTGGTGGAGTCCGGGTTCAGGGGCCCCTCGGCGTGGGGGGTGAGAAGGGATGCGGAACGAAATATCCTCCATGCCGTGCTGGAACGCCTGGAGCGATGCGCACCAAACCTGGCACACGTGTGCCTTACGGCCTGGAGACAAACACTGCGGGGGACAAGCGACCCCCAGCGACCCCAGGGGTGGGGGTACACACAGGGCCCTGCATAAATCGGTTCAAAACAGCCGTAATCGACATTGAATCTGTAGTTTCCGGGGTTGCCGAGGTGAGTGGCGACGCTCCCGATACCGTGGGAGTCTGGGTTCAGCCCCCCTTAGTGTGGGGGGCGGGAAGGGGTGCGAAACAAGATGTCCGCCATGCCCCGCTGTGACGCCTGGAGCGATTGGCGCCAGACTCGGCAGGCGCGTGCCTTGAGGCCTGGCGACAAAAACTGCGGGGGGGTCAGGCCCCACTACTGCCCCGGGGGTGTGGTGCACGGGGGCCCCTGCATGAGAACAGTCAAAAACGGATGAAATCGGCGTCAGACCCGTAGTTTGCAGGGTCACCGAGGCCTGAGAAAGGGGGGCGAGGCAGGGGGCCTGAATTGAAGATGGCCGAAAACGGGCAAAATTGGCATCGAGTCCATAGTTTTGAGTCCATAGTTTCTGGGGTCATAGTTTCTGGGGTCACCCGTCGGCATGGGGGGCAAGAAGGGGTGCAAAACTCGTAAACTCAGGAAGATCATTTTGTTACCCGGGCAACGCCGGGTAACAAAAAGCTAGTTTTTTATAATAAAAAAATAAAAATAAAAAAATAAATAAAAAAATAAAAATAAAAATATTTTCCTCCATCTTCAGGAAAAAAAATGAGGTCGTGTTTCTCACCTGTCTGGTTTGCAATCATGTCCTTTGAGCAAGGCATACAGTCATAGCAACAAATGGGTCTCCCCTCCAGAATTTTCCTGCTGTGTCCACGAATTGTCCTGCTGTGTCCACGTTGAACTGGGCATCTGACCATTTTAAAAAAAACATATGGTAGAAATACTCAGAAAAGCCTCACACAGATTCTGACTATCCTGCTGCATAGATTTTGAGGTCTATTTCCCAACGGTTATAAAAATGGAGAGGAGGAATCGCTGTTCACTTTTCCGTAGTTTTGCAATAAATAGAAACCCAACAAATGTAATGTAAAAATAACCCAAATGGTTTCCCATATGTTTTCACATCTGCCTTCATTTAAAATGATATCTTTAAATATAGGGAAGGAAGGTTTCTTTATTTTTCCCAGCTTGGGGAACATGCCTAGCATCTCTCTTAACATTCCAAAATCTGGATTTCCTGTTGGGACTCAAGTGCTCTCTCAACATGAGCAAAATACAGGTATAGGAAAATTGCTCTCCTCTTTTCAAGAGTTGAAGATACGTGTTAATGCCTATTTTAGCAAGAAATAAAATGTATTATTTCAATCATGTGTCTGCATCTTGTAGGGTTTATTTCAGGGATACCTGTCTGATACCAAAAACCATGTCCAATAAAAGCACTCAAAACAATACAAAACACAAGTCTGTCAGGCAATCAGTTAGAACTGCTATACTGAAGCTTGATCCTAAAAAAAAAACATCCCCTCCCTTAGCTCTGGTTCGCTGAAGAATGTACTGCAAAAGCTTTGAATGGTTCTGCATTACATTGTTCAGTGAGCGAGGATGGAGATTTTCCCTGAACAAGGAGCCAAATAGCAGTTCTAAGCATGAGTTAGCTAAACTCAAATGTTGGCCTCAGTGCTAAGCAGACATCACTCGGCGCTCCAGCAGCACTGGCCAAGGATAAAGCTTTTGGGGGCAGGGGAGGCGGGGGAGGGCATAAGTGGGCAGGGGAAGGGAGGACTGGGCCTGGGCGTAGCCAGAGATAGCGGTAGCATCAGCCACTGAATCCTGAACCTCTGTCAGAGCTGGGTGGCCCAACACAAGCCTCCTCGATTTGACATTGCCACAGTCTCCCTGGCAACTCCCCAGTAAACTCCCCAGTATAAGCACATGCAGGTATCCTGGTGGCCACGTGATCCAGCCCTGGGCGGTTTAGCATGCAGCTGTTACAGTGGAATCCTATAACTGTTTACTCAAAAGTAAGTCCCAGTGCATTCAGTGAGATTTAGGGCCCAATCCTATCAGGCACGTGCTGCATCCAGGAGCACGGGATGGAAGTCACAGAGACCTCCTCAAGGTAATGGAAGGTTTGTTCCCTTTACCTCAGGGCTGCATTGTGGCTGCATCAGCACTGAAAGGCTGGGTAGGATTTGGGCCTTCGTCTCAGGTCCATTTGTATAGGATTGTAACCTAACATTCTTAGTACATTTCCCGCTTGATAATATTTTAGCACTAATCTCAACTTAGTGACATAAAATGTTGGATGATAACAAGCCATGTTTAACTACGTGATCTGGTATTTTAGCTGTTTATTTGGCCTTTGGTACAAATTATCCAGCACCAACATGCTTTGTGGATATATGCTGGGCTAGAGGAGAGCAAGGATCTAAGCTATGCCTAGCTGCTACACCACCATTCCTTTTGTACTTTGGTGCTTTGTTCTCGTTTTCTGCATGCTTTCAGGCTTATTCCCACCTGCTTGAACTTGCTGTTCCACACAACGGCATCTTCATGGATGTCCAACTCTTGATTCGGAAACATGGTTCCCACCTGATCTCTCAGGAAGGACTGATTGGGGAAGGTGACCCAGTTGATGATATCATACGTACTCTGCAGTTCCCCATTCTCAAAGAAGACTTCGTGGCCAGCACCATTGTTAAAGAGGATGTTTGCAAGAAGAGCATTGAGCTAAGTTCAGAGAGAAACAATCATGACTCAGCAAAGTGGCATCTCTGAATCATTTTCTTCTTTCTATGGTTTGGTCATGGAAACACATTTTACAATCAGTCATAAGTATAGGCTGTAGGTGGTTGCCATCACTTCCCACTCAGTGAGTTTGCTAATAAATGATGGCTGATTACCCTTGGAACAAGGGAAACAACTTTCAGCACTATCCTAGGCAAGTGTTTTGAGATACTAGTCTCATGTACTCCATTGGGACTGACTCCCAGGTCAATGTATCTAGGAATGCAGCCTTAGGTTCAGCCCTACCCAATTTTCCAGCACAAATGCAGCCATGCCAACAGGACATGCACTGCATCCTGCAGTGAAGGGAGAAGTCATGGAGGCCTCCTCAAGATGAGGGGTTGTTCGTTGCTTTCCCTGGGGGGCGGGTGAATTGAGATTGCATTGGCACTGGAGTGTTGGATATGATTGGACCCTTAGTCTTAATGCATATAGTGAATGCAAGTGCTATTAATTTCACTTGGCTTGGTCATAACCAGTTCTGCCTTAGATACAACCCATGGCCACTTGCAAATAAGCTGGAATGGAGAAAATTAAGGATGCAATCCTATACTGCGCTGGAATGGTGAGGCCAGCTGACCAATGTCATATCCAGTGCAGTATAGGAGAGGCTGGAGCCTCCCTGTGGCAAGGGAGTGTGTGCTCCCTTACCATAGGGGAGGCTCCAGCCTCTGCCAGAGGCTCCTCGGATCTGTGCCTGCCAAACAGCAGATGCAGATCAGAGGAGACTGCGGGGGCCAAATTGGGGGCCATGCTGCTTCCCAAATGTGCGGCCTTCAGCCAATGCAAGGGAGGTGCTGTGCAGGTGCAGCAGGCAGTGCTGGTCCTGTTCCCTTAGCGCCGACGCGGGCGCCCCTGCATCAGAGCTAAGCGCGCAGCATTGGCGCAAACCCGTTGCACTGATGCTGCATGGTCCGTAGGATTGCGCTGTAAATCAAAATGCTTTTAGTTCTATCATTGGGTTCATATAATTATTCACTCACATACCAATATCCATTTCAGCAGATAGAGAAAGAGAGAGATTTTGTGCCCAGCGATTTTGCAATGCAAACCCAAGCATCCTGTGTAGCTCCATTTGGGCCAAGGATGGGGGTTGGAATTCAACCTGTGCTGCCACAGCCCATCCCACATCCTCCTGGGTTTGCCTCCCAATCCATCTTTCCCCTGCCCCAAAACAGCTACCCCTCAAATTCATTTTATCCTCCTCTCTCACCCGCTGGGCCAGCCTACCTGGGCCAACCGAAACATGCCCCCTTTGGAACAGGATCCAGCACCTTACACTGCCCTAACTGGGCCTCCAATATCCATGATGGTACTTCACAGCACATCTTCGACACCATTGGGCCAGTGCATGGGCTTGCATCAGGACAAAAGGCAATCGGGATTATTCTGACAGGTTTCTTCCAACCGCCTACTGTACCTGCCATGGCTGAACTTCCATACGCCGGAAGGGTCTCTGACTCACTGGTCTCCTTTCACTGGACAAATGTGAGGAGTGCAGAGCATGTGCAACAGCGTACATGGCATTGTAGATGCTATAACTCTCTTCGCTCAGCTGCATCTCAAATTTTGAGCTAGGCAGACTTTCAAGCTTCTCCTCTCCTGTGCACCTTTTACCAAAGGGTGATTCACCTGGTGTACAGTCAAATAGAGAGTACCAAAGCCAACAGAGGAAGTGCATCAGTGCTTCATCAGACTTCACATTCTGGACGAATTTCTGGAATCCTAGAACGGGGTTTGTGTGGACTGAGAAAGACAAAGCGCCGTGGAAGGTGTTTGCACAGAAGCCATGGACAGTGGACTGAAGAGTGAAGTCCCACTTGGATGTTGTGATCCAAACCTTCCCTATATTTATCTTGGAATTAAATTCTAGACTGTCTAAGGCACAATGTAAAGAAAAAAGAAGCAGAAAGTTTCCTTGGACAACAATCACATTTGAGTTGATTGATAAAAGTTCTGATTCCAGAATTTTGACATCTTTCTCAAAATTCCTGTTCTTCACTTCTTGAACCCTTTTCAAGAAGGAAACACAAATGCTATTCTGGCCAAGCAGAGGGATCAAATTCCAGAGGAAGTTTTCTCCATCATCATCAAATCCAACTATGAGAGCAACCCATGTCCACCTGAAATGCAGCAGCAGCTGGACAATCCCCACATGCTGAATGATCTCTCTCGGGGCCATGATGTATGAAGAAGAGATGGTTCTTTTATCACTGAACATGGCCTCGTGTGCATTGTGAGTGAGCTAAGGGAGGAAAAAGAGCTGCTTAGAATTTGATTGCAAACATCTTTTTGCATTTAGACAACTCCATCGCACTACCTAAGCACTGCTGCTATAACCGTTTTTCTAAAGATAGGCTTTTTAATGATGCTGGACTTACGTTAGCTAAATTTTGCATATTGTTTGGTTTTATCTGGCTTATTTGGTTTTATTTATTGGGGCTTGATAATGATGGCGATTATACATTTCTTGCTTCACAAAGAGCTAGTGTAATTGATTATATTTTAGTCTCTACATCTTTATTACCCCTAGCTTCAGAATTTAATGTGGGGCCTCCACTGCTTAGTGATCATCTTCCACTTAGTTGCCTATTCACCTTCACCCCTATCAGCCCTCTGTGCCCCTTCCTAATAAACCACCAGTTCCACCAATAAAAATAAAATGGGATGAAAAAACCAGAACTTCCTTTCTGGACCAGGTGTCAGCTAATAATATTCTAGTAGGAGACGTATCTTTTCAGAGTTTTAACTCCTATACCACCCTACTGTCATGTTATGAGACACTTCTCAATCACCTGGTGACCTTATTTGGCCAACATCAATATTCCTCCAAAGGCCCAATGCAACATGGTCATCCTCTGACCTTCAATGCAGATCTCTAAAGCAAGACCTTCGCAGGATTTATAATGATTACACTTGATCTCATAATCCAAATTTGCTGACCAGCTATTTTCACATTAAACAGTGCCTAATCAACTCTATCAAACTTTGCTCTCAACAAGTTATAGAGGCTAATGGGCGCCGATTGAGAAATCTGTGACCTCTAAAAACACCAAGCTTTTTTGGAGAATAGTCTCAGGTCATTTTTCACCAACGAGAGAGGAATCAAATATAACAGCAGTATCTTGGGTGAACCATTTTAAGAAATTATTTTATGATGGAAATGTTCAAGAACCTGCCCTCAAGTATACTAGTGTAGCTGATGCACCCCAGTGGCCCCCAGTTACAGCTGATGAGGTAGAGACACTCATCGGACAGGTTAAGAGCAGTAAAGCTCCAGGTTCTGATAAAATCCCTTTAGACATGATTAAGGCCGACCCCCATTGGTGGGCTACTATTCTCGCCCACTTGTTTATGTGGGTGGATAGAACTGGGATTATCCCCAACTCCTGGAGACAATCGATAATAATACCTATTTTCACATAAGGTGACAGAGACCTTCCTTCTGACTATAGGCCTATTAGCCTTCTCTCTGTTCCTGGGAAGCTGTTTGCACTCCACCTTTTAAAAAGACTAACTTCTTGGGTCGATAACAAAATATTGGGGGACGAACAAGGAGGCATCAGAGCTGGCAGGTCTGTTTTGGATCATTGTTTGGTGCTAACACACCTTGCAGAGAAACAGCTCTCTAAGCCACATTCTAAACTGTATGCCGCTGTTTTGGATTTGAAAGCGGCATTTGATTCTGTAAACAGAACTCTGATGTGGTCTAAATTAGCCAAGCTCAACATTGATCCTAGGTTATTGTTTTTAATCAAGTGTTTGTTCTCTGATACTACGAGTCAAGTCAGATTAAATACTCAAGGTAACTTATCTGAACAGTTTCAAACCAATAAGGGAGTTAAACAAGGCTATGCCCTTGCCCTAACACTATTTAACTTATTTATTAACGATTTATCATCTCACTTGGCCTCAATAGATTCTCACTGTCCTAAACTTAATCACCGTCCAATCCCTCTACTTTTATATGCCGATGACATGGTGTTGTTGTAGCAGACTCGTGTTGGACTCAAGCGATTAGTAGAAGGCTGTATTCAATATCTTATTTCCAACGACCTACAACTTAACTACACCAAATCTAAAATGTTGGTATTTAAGAAATCTTGGAGGCACCGGACTTGGGTCTTTCATGGTAAAGCGATACAGCAGGTTAAGTCTATTAAATACCTAGGACTAAATTTTCAGTACACGCTCTCATGGGTTCCCCAGCGTACTGCAGCGATTAAATCGGCCACATTAACCTCTCAGTCCATTTTGCGTTTTTTCTATTTGAGAGGCAATTCATATATTCCAGCAGTTGTACGCATTTTCAATGCAAAAATTTTGGCCCAACTTCTTTATGGAATTCCAATCTGGCTGATGAGTTTCAACCTGGAAGTTGAAAGAATTCAATCCACCTTTTTATATAAGTTCTTTGGCCCGGCCCACTGTGTCCCTTACGCAGCCTTGTGTTTAGAAGCTGGCCAATATAGAGTAGAACATCTTGCATGGTGCGGCTTTGTTAAATTTTGGCTTCATTTCTGTTTCAACGTTCAAGCTCCCCTTCTACAAGCTCTATTTGCTGATTCTTGGCAATCATCAGGCTTTTGACGTTGTATTGAAAAAATATGCTCTATTGGGCTTTCCCCATACTTGTTAGGTAATAATACCGTGACTAAGTCCAAGCAAATTCTCATCCAGAGGCTTCAGGATACTGAAAACCATTAATGCAGCAGCGAATAAATTTTGTTCCCCGCTCAAATTTCAATTACCTCTTATCTTAGGTCATTGCCCTAGATACTTGGTTCTAATGCATGATCCAAAAAATTGTCGTGTCCTTTCACTGGCTCGATGTAATGTTTTTCCCTCCTGAGAATTGGAGGCCAGATTCTCTTTGCAGCCACAGACATCCTCAAAGTGTATCAGTCCGATGGGGGTAGTTGACTCATTAGTTCATATTATAATTTACTGTCCTCTTTATGAAGAGATCAGACTTAAGTTTATAACCCCTCTTTTGGCTAATTCGAAGTGCAGCCAAGACATTACCATGGTTTGTTGGCTGCTTGATTCAAATAATGTGGCAGTCTTAACCCAAGTGTCAACTTTTCTAATCACTGTACTATCAAGACGCGGAATGGCGAAGACCAATTTTACCACTGATCCCTGAGTACTCCCATGTATTTTAATGGAATGTGTACTGTTTTATCATATTCTTTTGTCCAATTTTAATATCAATATTGTGCTCTATATGTTTTCTTTTATATTTGACTCTATGCCTAATAAGATTGATGAAGATGATGATGATTGCAAACTGACATGTCTGCCTACAAATGTTTAACTATTGCTCAACTTAGTTCTTTTCAGATCAAATATTGTCTCAGTAATGTAAATCTTCAACCAGTAGATATTCAAGTGGTAAGGTAAATGAATTAACAAAACTTTCCTGGAACCTCAGTGACAACCAACCAACAACGCAATGCTAATTTGAGAACATAAGAAGAGCCCTGCCGGATCAGGCCAATGGACTATCTAGTCCAGCTTCCTGTATCTCACAGTGGCCCACCAGTTGCCTGAGGGAACACACAAGACAATCAAGCCAGGAGGCAATGGGACTGCCAGACATTTGTGCAGAACTTTTCAGAGACTAGCTGGTCTACGTCCCAATAGGATTGAGATGCTGGGCTGCAATCCTATAACACATTTAGTACCTTGGAGCAAATCCCTTTGAATTCAATGGAGGCAGCCTGGAAGGCAACAGCCTCAGATCACCAACTGGGATCCTGAAAGTTGGTTAGGATGGAGCCATAAGTGCAATGACATAGTCTGATCAATCCTTTAAGATTTCATTCCCTGCACTCAGAGTGCAATCCTAACTTGGAGTAAGGCTGACACAGTTAGGCCAGCAAAGTTTGGCCGGAACAATGGACATCGAAAAGTGTGTTTGGACCACTCTCAGAGTCAGGGAAGATTATGCACGTTCCCTGGCCTATCAGATTCCGAGAGGTGGTCCAAACATTACTTTACAGTGTCACTCGTGCCAGCCAACCTTTGCTGGCCAAATTGTGCTGGCCTAACTCCAGGTAGGGATTGCGCTCCCAGTTGCTCATTCCACATCAGTCAGAGACATACTGTACATATTTTCCCTCAAATCCCCATCTTTCTATTCTGCCTTTCCTGCATGCCAAGTATGTTCAGAATTGAGCTAAGCTGAACTGAGCTCAATAAAAGGAACCTGAGATGGGAGGAGAACCAAACAGCAAGAGGAATGCAAAGTGCAGATGGACAGACCTGTGGAATCCTGTAGAGAGTCAAGATGTTGGCCATCTGCAGGGCATATTCTTTGGTGTATCCCCCAACAACCGCGACCACATCATTGCTTCTGCCACACTTGTAATTGGGTATAAAGGTCCTTTGGTCTTTGAACAAGAGGTTCAACACGGTCTCGTATGTGATGGCTGAATCAAACAAGTTGTCATAGAAGTGCAACCCCAAGGTGATGTTTGGCAACAGCCTGGGACTTGTATTGATCTCTTAAATGGCAAACATCAAGGATAGGGCGTGCTGATAATTTTTGTGTGCTATCCTGCAATAAGTTGGACATGAGATTAAGTTCTGATCAGCTCACGCAAGCAAAAGCTAGAGAACATCTTATGGACACCAAATTGAGAATATAGGAATAAACTCAGAGCAGAACCAGATTTTACTCAATCATGTTTGCCGTCTTACAAGGATGGTGCTCAGTCCTGTGAAAACTTGACCGAAACCTTTTATCTTTCATAGTAGGATACATACCTTGTGAAAGGAAGGGTAAATTCACAGAAGCATTCATTTCTTCTGTTCTCGTGTGTGGGTGTATTGTAACTGAAAAGTGTATTGTCATCTATTTGAAAGATGGCTATGCTTTTTTTGTACGCTTATTGATTTTGACCGAATCTATATTTACTTGCATTCTACACACAATTGATTTTTGGGGGTGTTTAAATGTATTAATAATTTCATTCAGATTTATTTTTTTTATTTACTGAAATTATAAACTGTTTTATTCATGGGGGGGGGACCCAAAACAGCTTACAAGAGTTCATAAAGAACAGAAAATGCTATTGCCCTGCACCCCGCCCCCAAAGAAGCACACGAGACAAGGACTTGGACTTAAATGGCCTCTTTATTAATATACTGAACAACAACGTATTTTAACTTGCAGCTGAGCAACTCAACACTAAGCATGTGGGACTGCCCCCAGCCGGTGTTCAAGCCCATGGCCAGCCAGCCCTGCTCCCATGCACCACAAGGGGGCGGGGCAAACTGCGGCACTGCACTACTGTGCCTCCCCGGGAAAATGATAAATCGCTGGTGAAGCTCGAACTGAGGGGCTGGGAAGCTCAAACCTGCTCATGCGCACAAGCTCACCTCGTCCCTCACCAGCAATTTGTTGCTGGTCTGACCAAGCCCCCCTCCAACTACGCAGGGTAGGCAGGGCAAGGTCCCCGATACACAAGGTGCTTCAGGGCTATTATCAAAGGCACTCCCAGGTCACAAATGGGGACATCACGAGACCCCACCCCCACCCCAGACTAGCATGGATAAGAAACGCGAGGGAAAAATACGCAGATGACTGCATCAGGATCTTGTTTTATGTCCTTGTTTTGATCTTGTTTTGATTCATGTATTGCTTTGATCTTTTGCATCTCTCCTTTCTCACCAGTATTTTAAATAAACTCATAGCAGGTTTAATTCTAAATTAAGCCTCACTTTAAAAATAAAAATAAAAATGGAAGCTTAGTTCAGCCTCCATTAATTTATTCTTATTTTTTTTAAATTCCAGATCAGAGTAAATATACCATTCTTGCTTTGCTGTGCAATAATAAGGTTTTCTTGGAAGTAAATCTCACCAAATTCAGATTGCAACCCTATCTACACATTTTGGGAGTACTGTTCATTTAAAATATGGTAATGGGCCTTCCTGAGCAAACTAGTTTAAGATTACACCGTTCATACTTCATTAGACTACACTAGTATGATTCAAACTGTGAGTTGGAACCCACTTGGTGGTCGTGACCTGATGACAGGAGCATTGCGGAAAGCTGGGAGCAGCCACCTTGGAAATTGTAGACGTTACTCTTGCTATATTCCTTTTGTGAGTGTTCACAGTTTGAATTTTCAAGTGAGGGTTTTTTTTTAAAAAAATTAGTTTTTAGTTCAGTGCTTTCACATTATATTTGTCCTAATCTTGCATTCTGTCAGGGATGTTTCATGGTTTTACAATCCAAGAATGCCAGTATGGATCCCAGGACTGTCATTTTATTATGTTACAATGACAGCACTTCCTGCTTGATGATGTTACTTCCTGCCACAACACCACTCCCAGGTTAATGACATCACTTCCGGTGGGTCCCAACACAAGTACCATTCTGAAAAGTGGGTCCCGGTATAAAAAGTTTGAATACCACCAGAATACACAATTTCTAAATATTCCATAAAATTATGTTCCTCTGTAACTGGGGAGATGTTTTTCTCCAACAGTTGTTATCTTTAGGGTTACAATGTCTAGGAATCAGAGCTATTGTGCATGACCTCAGAACAGAACCTGACCCTTTTGTCAGTAATCAGGGCTGGAATGGTCTAACAATGCAACATGCATTTTTCTTCAAAGCAGAGCTGTCTTTGCACACGTAGATTACAGAGATAGTCGATCACTCAGTTAGTTCATCAGGTTTGGGTTTTGTTTCAGTTCTGGGAGATCAAGGTGTCTTTCTACAAGCCTGCTTCTCTTTCAACACTGGTAAAACGTACTGATCATATTTCAATCCAGGACATGCTTCAGATCCACCAAGTGAAATCCTCCTCTCATTGTGACTCCACCTATCGAGAATCTGTTTGCAACCATGATCAGGACCCCGAAGTGAACACGGTTAATTTAGTAGGGATTGTAAATTATAAAGTACAACTTACAGAATGGTTGCCCGACTTCTTCGTGGTGGAGTCCTAAAATTTGGCAGGTATTCTTTATGATATATTAGAGAGAGAATCCCACCAACTACCGCCTCTCCTGGCCTGTACAAGTGGTCTTCTGTGCTTCTGTCCAAATTACACCTGCGTTTCACTATGTTACAGACAAGCCAAGGGAACTGCATCAGCAAGGACAGCAAGAAGAACCACCTGGGTGCCAATCTCAACCCACGCAGGCTGCAGCTGCCAGCCTCCATTCCCACCTGCACCCTCTTTTCCAGCAGCTCCCGCAGTAGGAGCCTCTTCCAGAGCTTTTCGCTGCAGTGTTTTCTTCTAGAGGGTTAAGATCTACCCAGCTTATTGCTGGATGAAACGGATTCTTGTCACATTTTCTTCCTTCTGTAAATAGGCAACAATAAAAAGTTTTAAATAGAAAAAACTTTCATACAGCTCTCCAGAGAATCACGCAGAAGTAGACTTTGTACAAGCAGAGCAGCCACCAAACATTTCTGCTTCTTCGACAGACTAAATATAAAAAAAAATGATTGAACCCCATTCCTCTCAGGAGCGTCCCTCAGCCCATCATGGAACCTTCTGACTTCTGCGCAGAAGTGCTTTGCCAATGTAGCTACCTGACAATTTTATTCTTCTGGAAGTTGTTGCTCAGTGCCAAAGGAAACATATAATTATTGGCATTTTGATAATTACCCATTTGTCCAGACCTCTCTGATGGCAAAAATTTTCTGTCTGGATGTTGTTGGAAAAAAAAAGGATGCATCAGGACCAGAAAGGTGGTTAGGTTTGGGCTTTTTGTGACTTGCAGAATTGGTCCCTCCAAACTTCCTGAGAGTGCAATCCTAACCTGGAGTAAGGCTGGCGCAGTTAGACCAGCAAAGTTTGGCTGGCACAAGGGTCACCGTAAAGCACATTTGGACCATGCTTGGAGTCAGGGAGGATGGAACACATCTGTGTGCTGGCCTCTGTGATTTAATGAGTGGTCCAAGCATTCTTTACAGTGTCCCTTGTGCCGGCCAAATTTTGCTGACCTAACTTCTGCCAGCCTAATTCCAGGTTAGGATTGCACTCTGAAACTAGCTGGCTGTGTAGGACTTAGCAGGATTTTTGTTGTCTGTTTTGTTCACCTGATTATACATAGTAGTGAGTTTTTTCACATCCTCCAGATGTTCCTTTGGTTTCCATTCCACTCCCTTCTGTTAAGAGGCCTTGATTCGTTTTCCTGCCCCCAACACCCAATGTTTTATTATTTTTACAGTTTTCATTATTTTCCTGTATTTCTTTCCCCATTGGAAAAGAGAGAATGAAATGTGTAACAGGAGGGAGTTACACAAATACTATAGAATATGTCAAACCTGGTCTCATCTCTGTACGTTTAAAAAGTGATTTGCTGGGTAAATATTGGAATCATCCATTCCACCTCCACTTCTGACAAGGGAGGTGTTCAGTTGCAGTCCTTATGGAAACTACCCACCACAGGTTCTAGCCCACATCAACCATGAGATGCACAGGCTGACTTCAGACCCCTCTGGAACAGGAGATACAGCACTGGAAGATCCAATGGGCTCAATACCAACGTTTGCCAATGAGAAAGAACTTTATTTGAAACATGCAGAAATGCAAAGGGCTTTCCAGGCACTATCACTGCTTTACAATGCTGATAGATACACTCTAAACTTAACATGCAGAATGCCTATACAGTAGTTACCCTCTAAAGTTAACTATAAGACACTTCAGCTAACAAAGGTGAGGGGGGAGAAAATTTATAGGCAGAGGCATCCCCAAGGCCTGTGGGGCCCAGGGCAGCAACACCATGATGTCATGTGACATCATGATACCATGCAACACATGGTGTCCTTTTTGGGGTTCTCCTCTACCAGAAGCCAATCAGGCAATTTTGCCTGACCAACTGCTGAGAGTGCCAGCGTTCTTGAATTGCTTCCCGACTGGGGAAGCAAGTGGAGCGCATACTCCGTCAGCAGGCAGCTTGGCAAAATCACCTAACTGGCTGCTGGGAGCCCCTGCATGCCCCAATTGATTCCCCAGCCAGGCAAACGTTGGAGTGCAGGCAAACCTGCTGAGCTGGGTGCTGGGAGTGCACACACACTCCAATTGCTTTCCCAACCGGAACATATATGGAAGCAATTGGAGCCTACGTGCTTGTGCCCCCTCCTGTTGGTGCCCCAAGCACTTGCCCTCTTTTGCCTCATGGGAGACATCCCCCTGTCTCTAAGGTGGACAAGCCACTGATCACGATCTGTTCTCAGAGGGAGTCATGTTTTTTTCCCTGAAGAAAGTAATGAAGAACCTTTTGGTTTTTCTTCTAATTCTCTGGCTCCTTATTATTCTTTAATGCTGCCATCCTATCCACCCTTACTTGGAGGTAATGCCCATGGACTACAATGAGACTTCCATGGGAGTAGGCAAGCATAGGATTGGGCTCTTCATCAGAAGCATCCTCTCTTGGTCAACTTCTGCTGAGACACAATTCAGCAGCCGTTCCTCCTAAACAAGCTGAACATCGGGATGGGGACCTCTGGCTGACTAGTCTTGAGACAGACTATGTAACACTTCCTGGCTTTGGGAATGTGCTGTTTGTGTCGACATTTTCTTGTCTCCTGCTGGTACCAGCCTTTCAGCAACCGAGCTAGAATTTGTCTGGTTAAATGAGGACAGGTCTGTATCTTTTCATACACATGCTTGCCTTGTAAATAATGATGTTTGCTTGGCTGCCTGCAAACAGAGATGTCTTTTTTTACTTGAATCCTATATAAAATGCCTCAAAGGTCAGACTTCATAATTATAGGTGAATTCTGTCAGAGCAGACAATAAAGCAGCCATTTTCTCACTCTTCAGCCATCTTCCACTTCCCTTCCTTCCTTCCTCTCCGTGATTTGTCTGCTCCACCTCTCACCGTCCGGGAGAAGCTGCCTCACCCTCCGCCCTGTCTGGCAGCAGCCCCCAGTCCTGCTTGAGGCAGCCACCTCCCCATCACACGTGCTGGCCAGGGTGGTGGCTGGAAAGGGAGGGGCTGGCCGGCTCTGTGCTTTGGCCCATCCCTTCCAGCTGTTTGGCAACAGGGGCGACAGCTGCTCCAATCCAAAAGGGCTGGGGGATACTGGTAACAACCCCTCCCTGCCAGCTAATCCCCGCATTGTCCAAATCCTCAATTGGGCTTTGGAAAGGCATTCAGGGTCCAATCCTGAACACTCCAGTGCCTGTAGTATGAGCGTCCCACAGGCACTGGTGTTGCAAACATGTCGAAGGCATGCCCATCGCTTGCTCTAAAGTCCTACTGCCTGAGCTCTCTCAGCGCCCAAGACTACTGCCCAGGGGTAGCAATGTAGGACCAAAGGCCACAAGGTGGCTGATGGCCGGATTTGCATGTTCTGCAGGTGGGCGTAACATGGAGGGGGGCAGAGTAGGGTGTGGGACCAGCAGTGGCCTCCGAAACGGAATCCCGACTTCTGTATTGGGCCGCACAAGCTGACCTAGAGCCCCTCTGCTCTGTGCCAGCAAAAAGGCCAGCATAGACATGACGAGACCGAAAGGGAACCCTGTGCCCTCACCACAGGGGAAGGGAAAGAATGTCCCCTTCTTCCGAGGAGCCTCTGGCGGCTGCCACTGGATACAACAGTGGCCGTTTGGCAACTGCTGCGCCCAGAGTGCCCAAGCAGCTCTGCGTTGTGTTGCCCATCATTTGTGTGTTTACCAGAATAGACATGTAGCGAAGCTAAGGAAACAGGCATTCAGAAATGAGTGTTAGTTATTCATTTTCTCTACTCGGAGTTTCTTGGTGTTGCGGTCAGTTCTCAAAACAATAATATAACACTTGGGGAAGAAGATGCAAGCCAAGAGCCCAGTGTTGGAAGCCAGGATGGAAAACACCTCCACAACAATGATGTTTTTCCCCTTGGTGCTCAGGTATCCTGGAATAAAGGCGATCCAAACACTGCAGAAGACCAGCATGCTGAAGGTGATGAACTTGGCTTCATTGAATGTGTCTGGCAAATTTCTGGCCAAGAAAGCCACAGTGAAGCTGATTGCGGCTAAAAAGCCGATGTAGCCCAGAACACAGTAGAACATGGCGGCAGAACCTTCATTACATTCCAGAATGATGAGCCCAGTCTGGGAGTGCAGGTCAACTTCTGGGAAGGGAGGCGAGATTAACAGACATGCAATGCAAATTCCGACCTGAATAATGGAGCAGCACAAAACAATGCAGTTGGCCAGTTTTTGTCTTAGCCATTTTCTCATCTTGTTGCCTGGTCCGGTAGCTTTAAATGCAAGAATCACCAGGATTGTTTTTGCCAACACACAAGAAACTGCAACGGAGAAAATGGTGCCAAAACTAGCTTGGCGGAGAAGGCAGCTCAGCTTCCCAGGCCTGCCGATGAAGAGAAGGGAGGAAAGGTAGCAGAGCAGGATGGAGGTGAGGAGGATACAGGTGAGGTTCCGGTTGTTGGCTTTGACAATGGGAGTGTCCCAATTCTTCAGGAAGGTTTGCATCACCAGACCTGTAAGCATAGCCAAAGAAACAGCCAAGGAGACCAAAGTGATCCCCAAAGGCTCTTCATGGGACAGGAAAATGATTTGCTTGGGGACACATTGATCTTGGTTCTGGTTTGGATATTGATCCTCTGGACACGGGATACAACGAACTGCATCTGAAGTGGAGGAATAAAGTGCTCATAAAATGGTTCCTGAATATAGCCCTATTTTTGTTAAATGTAGCTATGATGTTTTGTCAGTGTGAACTTGCCAAGAACTGATACCTCTTGTAAGCACTTCTTTTAGGATTAGATCACAAATGTTTGTATGAGAAAGAATGTGCCCCCCACAGTAGTTCAATCAGCAGATACCCCCTGAATTGTGTGGAACTCCTGGCATTTCTGCTCAGAGGTGAGGCCCTTGGAGTTTCTCCTCAAACTTGGCTGTTACTCCTTGGTATGTGTGTGCATGATTTTGGTCCTAAGTACCAGTAGCATTGCTATAGAGGTGCAGAGTGTGTGATTTACGTCATAGGACTGGGTTTCAAGGGCACAATCCAAACATTATTTCCAACACTAATGGAAAGTTAGCTCGTAATGGAAGTTTAGTTCCGGTGTCCGTCCCTCTGGCCTTTCCTTTGATTAAGGTTTTCCCTCTCACTCTTTCTTCAGTGATGGGTCAGTTTGCTGTTTCAGATGGGAGGCAACCCTGAGGCCAGGGGCTTCTCTCTTTTGCTGGATTGACAGTGCCGGGCACTTTAAGGCTCCAGAACCCCAGTGACAGCAGCAGACAAAGAGCCATTCCTATGCACCTTTCCAGTGCCGATGCTGATGCAAAGCAACCACAAGGTAAGGGAGCCAACAGTCCCTCCTTTTGAGCAGGCCTGCGTGACTATCCCTCCACTGCCAGGTGAAGGGTTTCCTGCTGGCATGGTGGCATCGGTGCTGGAAAATTGGATAGGATCTGGCCCCAAGAGTCCTGCATGGGAAATGAATTGAACTGGATTTCAACTGAATTGAAAGTAATAGCATTGGGAACTCATGAATGCCTTTTCTCCACTGATGATTCCAATGTCAGCATTCATTTTATCCATAGGATTTGAGAGACTTGATTTCAGCATTCTTGTCAATAATTGTCATAGTACACATATATTTGAAAATATCTTCAGGGGGGAAATGAGGTCGTGTTTCTCACCTGTCTGGTTTGCAATCATGTCTTTTGAGCAAGGCATACAGTCATAGCAACAAATGGGTCTCCCCTCCAAAATTTTCCTGCTGTGTCCAAGATGGCATCTCTCAACACACCTTGAAGTCGGCACCTGATCATTAAAAAAAAAAACATATTGTAGAAATGCTCAGAAAAGCCTCACACAGATTCTGACTTTCCTGCTGCATAGATTTTGAGGTCTATTTCCCAACGGTTATAAAAATGGAGAGGAGGAATCGCTGTTCACTTTTCCGTAGTGTTGCAATAAATAGAAACCCAACAAATGTAATGTAAAAATAACCCAAATGGTTTCCCATATGTTTTCAAATCTGCCTTCATTTAAAATGATATCTTTAAATATAGGGAAGGAAGGTTTCTTTATTTTTCCCAGCTTGGGGAACATGCCTAGCATCTCTCTTAACATTCCAAAATCTGGATTTCCTGTTGGGACTCAAGTGCTCTCTCAACATGAGCAAAATACAGGTATAGGAAAATTGCTCTCCTCTTTTCAAGAGTTGAAGATAAGTGTTAATGCCTATTTTAGCAAGAAATAAAATGTATTATTTCAATCATGTGTCTGCATCTTGTAGGGTTTATTTCAGGGATACCTGTCTGATACCAAAAGCCATGTCCAATAAAAGCACTCAAAACAATACAAAACACAAGTCTGTCAGGCAATCAGTTAGAACTGCTATACTGAAGCTTGATCCTAAAAAAAAACATCCCCTCCCTTAGCTCTGGTTCGCTGAAGAATGTACTGCAAAAGCTTTGAATGGTTCTGCATTACATTGTTCAGTGAGCGAGGATGGAGATTTTCCCTGGACAAGGAGCAAAATAGCAGTTCTAAGCATGAGTTAGCTAAACTCAAATGGTGGCCTCAGTGCTGAGCAGACATCACTCGGCGCTCCAGCAGCACTAGCCAACGATAAAGCTTTTGGGGGCAGGGGAGGTGGGGAGGGCATAAGTGGGCAGGAGAAGGGAGAATTGGGCCTGGGCGTAGCCAGAGATAGCGGTAGCATCAGCCACTGAATCCTGAAACTCTGTCGGAGCTGGGTGGCCCAATACAAGCCTCCTCGATTTGACATTGCCACAGTCTCCCTGGCAACTCCCCAGTAAACTCCCCAGTATAAGCGCATGCAGGTATCCTGGCGGCCACAGGATCCAGCCCTGGGCGGTTTAGCATTTGGCTGTTACAGTGGAGTCCTATAATTCTTTTCTCCAAAGTAAGTCCCAATGTATTCAGTGGGACACAGGGTACAAATCACCCAGAACCAACATGCTTTGTGGATACATGTTGAACTGGAGGAGAGCAAGGTGCTTGGGAACACAGTGGTGTTTAGGCTGTACCTAGCTGCCACACTGCCATTCCTTTGGTACCTTGGTGCTTTGTTCTGGTTCTCTGCATGCTCTCAGGCTTATTCCCACCTGCTTGAACTTGATGTTCCACACAATGGCATCTTCATGGATGTCCAACTCTTGATTCAGTAGCATGGTCCCAACCTGAACTCTCAGGAAGGACTGATTGGGGAAGGTGACCCAGTTGATGACATCATACATGCTCTGCAGTTCCCCATTCTGAAAGAAGACTTCGTGGCCAGCACCATTGTTAAAGCGGATGTTTGTGAGAAGAGCATTGAGCTAGAATCAGACAGAAACAATCATGACTCAGCAAAGTAGAATCTCTGAATCTTTTCTTCCATCTATGGTTTGGTCATGGAAACACATTTTACAATCAGACATATGTGCAAAAGTATAGGCTATAGGTGGTGGTATATAACGTTATAGGATATAATCACTGTCCACTCAGTAAGTTTGCCAATCAATGATGATTGAGTACCCTTGAAACAAGGGATACGGCATACAGCACTATCCTAGGCATGTGTTTTGAAATGCAGGTCTCATGTACTGTACTTTATTGGGACTGAGCCTTCGGGCCATGCCCTACCCCATTTTCCAGCACAAATGCAGCCATGCCAACAGGACATGCACTGCATCCTGCACTGGAGGGGGAAGTCATGGAGGCCTCTTCCAGAGGAGGGAGTCTTTCTTCCTTTCCCTGGCGGTGGAATTGAGACTGCATCAGCACTGGAAAGGTGGATAGGATTGGGCCCTTCGTCGTAATGCATGGAGTGAATGCAGGTGCCACTGATTTCCCTTGATTTGGTCATCATCAGTTCTGCCTTGGATCAGGGGCGTCACTAGAGTTGCATCACCCGGGAAGGGGGGTCAGTGCGTCAGTTCCCATGATGAATCTCCTCCTCCGGAATCATGCAGCAACTTTATTTATTTATTTATTTATTTATTTATTTATTTATTTATTTATTTAACTTTAGTTCGACCAACATTCAACCAACGAGTAACCAACAAAGAAGACTGTGGGCAATTTGATGACACTCACACAATTAGATAAAAGTTCTAGCATTAGCTCTGAAAATGAGAACTGACTCATAATAATGATTGTTTTAAGAATCGCGATTTTTACATTAAAAGTACTAATTTCAGTGTTTTGGCCATAGCGTTTGATAGAATAAAGGTATGGCACACTGTTTTTTTTCTTTGAATTCCTTGTGAAATTTGTCATCCAATGGTATATAACAGGATGGTATTATTCCGTAAAATCGCGATTTAAAAAAATCATGATTTTTCCATTATAAGTTGTATTTTGAGGTTTTAGGTTTTTTGGCCATAACAATTGGGATTGTTCTGACAGATTCCTTCCAAGTGCCTACTGTACCTGCCATGGCTGAACGTTCGTGTGCTGTAAGGGTCTCTGACTCACTGTTCTCCTCTCACTGGACAAATGTGAGCAGTGCAGAGCATGTGCGACAGCATAGATGGCATTATAGATGCTGTAACTCTCTTTGCTCAGCTCCATCCCAAATTGTGATCTAGGCACGCTTTCAAGGTTCTCCTCTCCTATGCAATTTTTATGAGGTGTATCAGCATTCCATAAATAGGCTGGTGTACATTTGAGTAGAAAGTACCAAAGCGCACAGAGAAAGTGCATCAGTGCTTCATCGGACTTCATGTTCTGGACAAATTCCTGGAATCCTAGAACGGGGTTTGTGCGGACTGAGAAAGACAAAGCGCCATGGAAGGTGTTTGCACAGAAGCCATGGACAGTGGACTGAAGAGTGAAGTCCCACTTGGATGTTGTGATCCAAACCTTCCCTATATTGATCTTGGAATTAAATTCTAGAAGGCTTAAGGCAGCATGTAAAGAAAAAAGAAGCAGAAAGTTTCCTTGGACAACAATCACATTTGCATTGATTGATAAAAGTTCTGATTCCATAATTTTGACGTCGTTATCTAAATTCATGAGACTCATTTCTTGAACCCTTTTCAAGAAAGAAATGCAAATGCTATTCTGGCCAAGCAGAGGGATCACATTCCAGAGGAATTTTTCTCCATCATCATCATCTCCAACTATGAGCGCAACCCATGTCCACCGGAAATGCAGCAGCAGCTGGACAATCCCCACATGCTGAATGGTCTCTCTTGGCGCCATGATGTACGAAGAAGAGAAGGTTCTTTTGTCACTGAACATGGCCTCGAAAAAGAGCCGGTTAGAATTGGAAGAAAGGCCGTGATAGCAAACGGATACGTCTGCTGACAAATGTCTACTCATTGATCAACTTTGCTCTATTCATATCCAATATTGTCTCAATAATGTAAATCTTCAACAATTAGACTCTGAAGTGGTAATGTAAATGAATTAACGCACATTTCTTTGAACTTCAGTGACAGCCAACTAACAATGCTATCCTAATTTAAGGACATAAGATGAGCCCTGCGGGATCAGGCCAATGACCCATCTAGTCCAGCTTCTTGTATTTCACAGTGGCCCACTAGGTGCCTCAGGGAGCACACAAGAAGGAAGGCCAGATCATGCCAGGAGGGAATGGGGCTGCCAGCCTTTTGTGCAGAACTTTTCAGAAACCTTCTGGTCTACATCCCAATAGGATTGAGGCACTAGGTTGTAATCCTATAACACAAACATTGGAGCAAATCCCTTTGAAGAAAATGGAGGCAGCATAGTAGGCAGCAGCCTCAAATCCCCAACTGGGATCCTGAAAGTTGGTTAGGATGGTGCCATAAGTGCATTGACATAGTCTGATGAATCCTTTAAGATTTTGTTGCCTGCATTCAGAGTGCAACCCAAACTTGGAGTTAGGCAAGCACAGTTAGGCCCGCAATGTTTGGCTGGAACAAGGGACATCATCAATCGTGTCTGGACCACTCTCACAGCGCCATCCTACTTCATGCATAGCACTGACGCAGCATTGTTGTGCCAGCACTACGGCATTAGCGCCAACTCGGGGGTGCCAAGCAGCACCCTCATATTGGCTCTTATGCTCTGAAGCTGACCGAAGCCGATTGGCGCAAAGGAGCCTCTGTCCCATATTGGTACAAGGATTGGTGGGAGGGAGGGGCGGGGATGTAACCTGGGTGGGACATGGGCAGGCTTGGAAGGTGGACATATGACCACTTCCTAAGCCCATCTGCGAGGCTCTGATTCAGGCTGTGTGGTCTCCTCGGATCTGTGCCCGCTCTTTAGTGGGTGCAGATCCTAGGAGCACATAGGGGAGGCTAGAGATACCCCTACGGTAAGGGAGCGAATGTTCCCTTGCTTTAGGGGGGGGCAGACTCTCCTATGCAGCGTCAGATATGGCGCTGCCAAGTCGGCCTCCCCTTTCGAGCGCTGCATAGGATTGTGCCCTCAAAGTCAGGGAGGGTTATTCACGTCTGTGTGCTGGCCTATCTGAGTCCGAGAGTGTTCCAAACATTGTTTTACGGTGTCACTTGTGCCAGCCAACCTTTGCTGGCCAAATTGTGCTGGTCTAACTCCAGGTAGGGATTGTGCTCCCAGTTGCTCATTCCATACCAGTCAGAGACACACATATTTCTTCCTCAAATCCCTTCTTTATATTCTGCCTTTTATGCATGCCAAGTATGTTCAGAATTGAGCTAAGCTGAACTGAGCTCAGTAAAAGGAACCTGAGATGGGAGGAGAACCAAACAGCAAGAGGAATGCAAAGTGCAGGTGGACAGACCTGTGGAATCCTGTAGAGGGTCAAGATGTTGGCCATCTGCAGGGCATATTCTTTGGTGTATCCCCCAACAACCGCAATCACATCATTGCTTCTGCCACACTTGTAATTGGGTATAAAGGAGGAGCCCTGGGATGTGGTCCTTTGGTCTTTGAACAAGAGGTTCAGCATGGTCTCGTATGTGATGGCTGAATCAAACATGTTGTCATAGAAGTGCACCCCCAAGGTGATGTTTGGCAACAGCCTGGGATTTGTATTGATCTCTTGAATGGCAAAAATCAAGGATAGGGCGTGTTGATAATTTTTGTGTGCTATCCTGCAATAAGTTGGACATGAGATTAAGTTCTGATCAGCTCACGCAAGCAAAAGTTAGAGAACATCTTATGGACACCAAATTGATAATATAGGAATACACTCAGAGCAGAACCAGATTCTACTCCATCATGCTTGCCGTCTTCCAGGGATGGGTGTTCAGTCCTGTGAAAACTTGGTCTAAAGCCATGTATCTTTGATAGGAGGATATTCATCTTGTAAAGGAAGGAAGGATAAAATTACAGAAGCATTCATTTCTTCAATTCTCATGCTTGGTGTGTCAACTGAAAAGTGTATTGTCATCTATTTGAAAGATGGCTATGCTTCTTTTGTGTGCTTATTGATTTTGACTGAATCCATATTTAGTTGCATTCTACACACAAACTGATTTTTGGGGGTGTTTGAAAGACTTAATAATTTCATTCAGATTTATATATTTACTGAAATTTTATCCTGTTTTATTCATGGGATACCTAAAAGAGCTTACAAGAGTTCATAAAAAAACAGAAAATTGTATTACCCTGCACCCCCCCCAAACATATGGCGAACGTATGACACATGTGTCAAAGGTGACACACTGCAGCATTTGGGGTGGCACATCAGCATTCACTAATACTTGACAAAAACTAAGTTTTACTCATTTTCCATTTTTGTAATTCTTTGTTCTTTCTGTGTATAAGATATACCACTACACAGGATTGGACTGTATTTCTTGTTCCAATAAATGAATATCAAGAATTGTTTCATTTTTGTTTGGGACGCGGGTTGAGACACCAGCAGCCTCAAGTTCAGCCTTTTCCCAAGTTTTGACACGCCAAGCACAAAAGGTTTGCCATCACTGCCCCAGCCGAAGCCCCAGGGTTGCTATGCTAAATCCGGTCAGGCGAGACGGATGAGCAAAGCATGAGCCGGGCTGCCTCAGAATGGACACCACGATAGAAACCCTACCTACCCGCTGCACGCTACCTGGCATTACAAGTGGCCATTGTAACACCTCACCACCGCCCAAAAAACGCCACATGCTGGGGTAGGCGGAACAATGACCAGCTAAAGGCTAATTGAAGTTGGAATCCAAACATTCGTTTCTGCCCCCAAAGTGCCCAGCTACTCTCAGCCTGAAGAATGGGAGGGCAGGCGGAAGATCGCCAGTCGGAGCCCGAATGAGGTGAAGGCAAGGTGAGCACCAATAATACAGGTGCTTGCCCTGCCCCCAGCCAGCGTTCAAGCCTATGGCCGGAAGCCCTGCTCCCACGCACCACGAGGGTTCGCCGCTGCACTACTGCACATCACCGCAAAAATCATAACATCGCATTGACAAAATACTCTAAGGGAGCTATCCCAACCTATATTCCAGCCCTGGGGTAAGGGCAAAGCCACTCTGAGGAAAGGGAAGAAATAGTAGCTGACTTTGCCCTGCCCCTGGCCAGCGTTCAAGCCTATGGCCCACAAGCCCTGCTCCTGCGCCCCACGAGGGGGTGGGGCAAACTGCAGCGCGTCACTGTGAAAATCATAACATCGCATCGACAAAATACACTAAGAGCACTACGCTAACCTATATTCCAGCCCTCAGAGGGCAAAGCCACTCTGAGGAAAGGGAAGAAATAGTAGCTGACTTTGAGGATGGCTAGGTGACTGTGCCCCAACTTGAGGATGCAGTACATGCCCCATTGGCACAGCTGCATCAGCACTGGAAAGTTGAATACAATTGAGCTCTAAAACTCATAAAACATGGAATTCTGGTGTATTGTCCTACACTGAATACAGCTATTTACCCCACGCACCACCCAAACAAGCACACTGGAGCAAGGCTTGGACCACTTTATTAAATGCATAACAGAACAATTTGCAGTGGGTAGCTCACAAAACCCCAAGCATCCCAGATCTATGGGGGAAACGGCACTAGCTATCTACAGAACGCAACCTGCCTTAAAGTGACCAAATTAAAGCACCTACCTAACCTTACCGACGCCCAACATGAAAGTCTGGGGTAGGCAAAAAAGGACCCCGGAAAAGGCCAATCAGCTGGGAGTCCGAAAAATCCCTACACTGCCCTGAAGCGACCAGCTAATCACAGTCTGCCAAATGGGTGGGCGGGTGATGGCCAGCGAAGCCCAAACTGAGGGGGCACATGCGCACAAGCTCACCCCACCCCTCGCCAGCGATTCGTTGCTGGTCTGACCAAGCCCCACTCCAGCTATGCAGGGTAGGCAGGGTCGGGTCCACGACAAACAAGGCGCATCAGGGCTATTCTCAAAGGCACTCCCAGGTCACAAATGGGGACATCAACGAGACCCCACCCCCACCCCAGACTAGCACGGATAAGGAACGCTTGGAGAAAACACTCCAGTGACTGCATCAGGATCTTGTTTTATGTCCTTGTTTTGATCTTGTTTTGATTCATGTCTTGCTTTGATCTTTTGCATCTCTCCTTTCTCACCAGCATTTTAAATAATCTCATGGCAGGTTTAATTCTAAATTAAGCCTCACTTTAAAAAAAAATGGAAGCTTAGTTCAGCCTCCATTAATTTATTCTTATTTTTTAAATACCAGATCAGAGTAAATATATCATTCTTGCTTTACTGTGCAATAAAAAGGTTTACTTGGAAGTAAGTCTCACCAAATTCAGGTTGCAATCCTAGCTACACGTATTTGGGAGTACTTTTCATTTAAAATATGGGCTTTGCTGAGCAAACTAGTCTCAGTTTACACTGTTCATAATCCATTAGACTACACCAGTATGATCCAAACTGTGGGTTGGGACCCACTTGGTGGGTTGGGACCTGATGTCAGGTGGGTTGCGGAAAGCTGGGAGCAGCCATCTTGGAAACCGTAGACCTTACTCTTGCTATATTCCTTTTGTGAGTGTTCACAAAAACAGTCAATATTATCATGCTGTTGTACAATTCGATGGTAAAGCCGCACCTGGAATATTGTGTCCAGTTCTGGTTGCCGCTTCTCAAAAGGACATAGTGGAGCTGGAAAAGGTGCAGAAGAGAGCAACGAAAATGATTACGGGGCTGGGGCACCTCCCTTATGAAGAAAGACTGCAGCGTTTGGGGCTCTTCAGCCTAGAAAAAAGGTGCCTGAGGGAAGACATGGTTGAGACATACAAAATTATGCATGGAAGGGATAGAGTCGATAAAGGGATGTTCTTTTCCCTTTCTCAAAACACCAGAACCAGGGGGCATCCAGTAAAACTGAGGGTTGGGAGAGTTAAAACAGATAAAAGGAAGTACTTTTTTACACAGCGGGTAGTTAATCTGTGGAACACTTTGCCACAGGAGGTGGTGATGGCATCTGGTCTTGATGCCTTTAAGAGGGGATTGGACGGATTTCTGGAGGAAAGGTCCATCGTGGGCTATAGGCAATGATGGATTGTGCAACCTCCATACATTAGTCGTAGGCTACTTCAGAGTACCAGGTGCAAGGGAGTGGCAACAGGATGCAAGCATCTTGTTGTCTCATGCCTCCTGGGGCAACTGGTGGGCTGCTGTGAAATACAGGAACCTGGACTAGATGGGCCTTTGGCTCCTTTTATGTTCTTATGTTCACAGTTTGAATTTTCAAGTGAGGGTTTTGTTTTTATAAAAAAAATGTTTTTAGTTCCGTGCTTTTACATCATATTTTGTCCTAATCTTGCTTCCTGTCAGGGATGTTTCATGGTTGTACAATGGCTGCAGACCAAGAATGCCAGTATGGATTCCGGGAGTGTCATTTTGATTATGTCATATTGACGGCACTTCTAGTGGGTCCCAACACAAGTACCATTCTGAAAAGTGGGTCCCGGTATTAAAAGTTTGAATACCACCAGAATACACAATTTCTAAATATTCCCCAAAATTATGTTCCTCTGTAACTGGGCAGATGTTTTTCTTCAACAGTTGTTATTTTTAGGGTAACAACGTCTAGGAATCACAGCTATCATGCATGACATCAGAACAGAACCTGATCCTCTTGTCTGTAATCAGGGCTGGAATGGTCTGACAATGCAACATGCATTTTTCTTCACAGCAGAGCTGTCTTTGCACGCGTACATTACAGAGCTAGTCCATCACTCAGTTAGTTCATCAGGTTTGGGTTTTGTTTCAGTTCTGGGAGATCAAGGTGTCTTTCTACAATCCTGCTTCCCTTTCTCTCTTTCAACACTGGTAAAACATACTAATCATATTTCAATCCAGGACATGCTTCAGATCCATCAAGTGAAATCCTCCTCTCATTTTGACTCCACCTATCAAGCATCCATTTGCAACCATGATCAGGACCCAGAAGTGAACATGGTTAATTTAGTAGAGATTGTAAATTACAAAGAACAACTTACGTAAAGGTTACCCGACTTCCTTCTGGCGGAGTCCTAAAATTTGGCTCATATTCTTGATGATGTATTAGAGAGAGAATCCCACCAACTACAGCCTCTCCTGGCCTGTACAAGTGGTCTTCTGTGCTTCTGTCCAAATTACACCTGAGTTTCACTATTTTACAGACAAGCCAAGGAAATTGCATCAGCAAGGACAGCAAAAAAGAACCACCTGGGTGCCAATCTCAACCCACGCAGGCTGCAGCTGCCAGCCTCCATTCCCACCTGCACCCTCTTTTCCAGCAGCTCCCACAGTAGGAGCCTCTTCCAGGGCTTTTCGCTACAGTGTTTTCTTCTAGAGGGTTAAGATCTACCCAGCTTATTGCTGGATGAAGTGGATTCTTGTCACATTTGCTTTTTTTTCCTTCTGTAAATAGGCTTGCAAACGGGTTACCTGAAGAATTATGAAGTAAAATAAAAAGTTTTACATAGGAAAAGTTTTTCCTACAACTCTCCCAAGAATCACACAGAAGTAGACTTCGTACAGGCAGAGCTGCCACCAAACATTGCTGCTTATTTGATGGACTGAGGATTCAATAATGATGGATGGAAGCCCATTCCTCTTGGGAGCATCTCTCAGCCCAGAGTGGAACCTTCTGACTTCTGCGCAGAAGTGCTTTGCCAATGTAGCTACCTGACAATTTTATTCTTCTGGAAGTTGTTGCTCAGTGCCAAAGGAAACATTACATCTAATTATTGGCATTTTGATAGTTACACATTTGTCCAGACCTCTCTGATGGCAAAAATTTTCTGTCTGGATGTTGTTGGAAAAAAGGTTGCATAAGGACCGGAAGGTTGGTTAGGGTTGGGCTTTTAGTGGCCTGCAGAATTGGTCCCTCCAAGCTTCCTGAGAGTGCAATCCTAACCTGGAGTGAGGCTGGAGCAGTTATGCCAGCAAGGTTTGGCTGGCCCAAGGGTCACTGTAAAGCACATTTGGACCTCTCTTGGAGTCAGGGAGGATGGCGCACATGTGTGTGCTGGCCTCTCTGACTCTGAGATTGGTCCAAACATAGTTTACGTTGTCCCTTGTGCTGGCCAAATTTTGCTAGCCGAACCTGTGCCAGCCTCACTCCAGGTTAGGATTGCACTCTGAAACTAGCTGGCTGCCTGGGACGGAGCAGGATTTTGTTGTCGGTGCTGTTCACCTGATTACACATAGTAGTGAGCTTTTTCACCTCCTCCAGATGTTCCTTTGCTTTCCATTCCACTCCCTTCTGTTAAGAGGCCTTGATTCTTTTTCCTGCCTCCAACACACAATTTTTTTTTAAATTATTGTTACAGTTTTCATTATTTTCCTGTATTCCTTTCCCCACTGAAAAAGAGAGAATGAAACGTGTAACAGGAGGGAGTCACACAAATATATAGAATATGTCAAACCTGGTCTCATCTCTGTACGTTTAAAAAGTGATTTGCTGAGTAAATGTTGGAATCATCCATTCCACCACCACTTCTGACAAGGGAGGTATTTCGTTGCAGTCCTTATGGAAATTGCCCACCACAGGTTGTAGCCCACATCAACCATGAGATGCGCAGGCTGACTTCAGGCCCCTCTGGGACAGGAGATATAGCACTGAAAGATCCAATGGGCTGAATACCAACGTTTCCCAATGAGAAAGAACATAAGGGATTTGAAACATGCAGAAATGCCAAGGGCTTTCCAAGCACTATCAGTGCTTTGCAATGCTTATAGATACACTCTAAACTTAGGGCGTAATCCTAAGCAGCACTGAACTGGCGAGCCCAACGGGCCAGCGCCATATCCAGTGCTCCAGCCTCCCCTATGTGCTCCTTGAATCTGCGCCTGCTAAAGAGCGGGTGCAGCTTTGAGGAGATTGCACAGCCCAAATCAGGGCCTTGCGGCCTCCCAGACATGCTTAGGAACTGGCCATATGGCCACCTCCCAAGCCCGCCTAGGTCCCTCCCAAGTCCCTTCCCGCCTCCCTCCCTTCACCAATCCCCACACCACTTCCGCGCAGAGCCTCCCTCACGCTGACTGACTTCAGTCAGTGCAAGAAAAACTCAGCACAGGCGCAGCAGAACTGGCGATGCTTGCAGCACTGGTCCTGCTGATCTAGTGTTGATGCGGGAGTGCTGATCATCGCTCCCATGTCAACACTAGGGCTGTCCAACCGATGTTATGATGTAGTGTCGGCACAACGGGCAGTACACAATTGCGCTGCCCAGCTAGTGAAGTTGAGGGGGGAGGACATTTATAGGCAGAGGCATCCCCAAGGCCTGTAGGGCCCAGGACAGCAATACCATGATGTCATGTGACATCATGACGCCCTGTAACACCATGATGTCACATGGTGTCACTTTGAAGGTTCTCCTCTACCCAAAGCCAATCAGGCAATTTTGCTTGACTGTAACGGACTGGCCCCTTTAAGGACTTAGCTTGACTTTCTGCTTGTCCCAGCTGAAAGGAAGCTACCATAATCATGAAGAGGGGAATGCTGGCCAGCTGATCTGGCTAAGGCCTGGAGCTAGAAAAAGAGTTCTGAGCAAAGAAGTGGGAAGCCTCTTTGTTGGCTGGAGGTCTGGCTTAGCTCAGGAGCTCGTTATTTTATGCTCTGCTTTTTACTTGCATTGAATGTCTGCTTCTCTAGTAAGGATTATCATTGCCTTTCTATAATTTGGAATTTGGTTTTTATGGGCGTGAATAAATGGTCATAGTTTATTAATTCATTGTAGTCCTATGGGCTTTTTATGAGGGAACTCAACACTCCTTACCCCGTCTGGCGTTTTTATTCTCTTTCTGGTTCGGGGATTACCCTTAAAGCAAAGAAACTTAAGGTCAGTGAACTCTGGAGTGGGTCAGGACCTTAACATGGTGGCAGAATAAGATATTGAGTGGCTTCAGTTCCTTCATTAGATGGACTATATGAGAGGCATACAATTCATTGCAGTAAAATCTATCTATATAAAAGAGAATGTATGTATGTAGGTAGGTAGGTAGGTAGGTAGGTATGTTCCGCATAGGCTCTGCAACGCCTGGAGCGATTGGTACGAAACTTGGCACACAAACACCTTGCAGCCTGGTGACAAATACTGTGGGGGTCAGACCCCCCTGGTGCCCCCGGGGGTGGGAGTACACGGGGTCCCAGTGTGAAAAAAGTCAAAAACTGCCGAAATCGGCCTCGAATCCATATTTTGTTGCCCCAACACATAATCTTTTATTATTGTTACAGTTTTCATTATTTTCCTGCATTTCGTTCCCCATTGAAAAAAAGAGGATGAAACGTATAACAGGAGAGAGTTACACAAATATATAAAATATGTCAAACCTGGACTCATCTCTATATGTTTAAAAAGTGATCTGCTGGGTAAATGTTGGAATCATCCATTCCACCATCGCTTCTGACAAGGGAGGTATTCCGTTGCAGTCCTTATGGAAACTACCCACCACAGGGTCTAGTCCACATCAACCATGAGATGCACAAGCTGACTTCAGACCCCTCTGGAACAGGCGATATAGCGCTGAAAGATCCAATGGGCTAAATACCAACATTTGGCAAAGAGAAAGAACTTTATTTGAAACATGCAGAAATGCCAAGGGCTTTCCAGGCACTATCAGTGCTTCACAATGCCTGTACAGTAGTTACCCTCTAAAGTTAACTCTAAGACAGCTAACAAAGGTGAGGGGGGGGACAATTTACAGAGGCATCCCCAAGGCCTGTGGGGCCCAGAGCAGCAACACCATGTCATATCATGTGATATTGTGATGCCATGCAACACCATGGTATCACATGGTGTCCCTTTTGGGGTTGTCCTCTACCAGAAGTCAATCAGGCAAAAATCATTATTCACAGAACCATCAAAAATCAATATCACCTAAAAATCACTTCAAATCACCTAACTGGATGCTGGGAGCCCCTGCATGCACCAACTGCTTCCCCAGCCAGGCAGAATTTGAAGTGCAGGCAAAATTACTGAGCTGGGTGCTGGGTGAGGGTGAGGGTTAGGCTGCTGGGTTAGGATCAGGGTTAGGCACATATATGGAAGCAATGGGAGCATCTGTGCTTGTGCCCCCTCTTGTGCGTGCCCCAAGCACCAATATGAGCTGACCCGGTATTTGGACAGCTCGTGAGCAAATCAAGTTGAGATGTCTTACTTTACTTTGATCCTAAATAAAATGCCTCAAAGGTTAGAATTCATAGCCTCAGGTGAACTCTGCTGGAGCACTCCACCAAGCAGCCCTTTTCTCACTTTGCAGCCCCTTTCCACTTCCCTTCCTTCCTCTATCTGCTTTGCCTTCTCCACCTCTCACCACCCTGGAGAAAGTGCTTCTCCTGCCCCCCTGTCTGGCAGCAGTCACCTCCCGATCGCACATGCTGGCCAGGGTGGCGGCTGGAAAGGGCGGGGCTGGCCGACTCTCAGCTTTTGCCCCATCCTCTCCACCTGTTTGGCGACAGCTGCTCCAATCCCAAAAGGGCCAGGAAAGACTGGAAACCACCCCGTGAACTCCCAGCAGCTCGTAAGCCCCACATTGCCTACCCGGATCAAAAAGGAATTGTTTCAAGCTGAGCTCCCCAAGGATTTGGACCACAGTGAGAAATTCTTCCATTGGGCTTTGGAAAGGCATTCAGGGTCCAATCCTGTACACTCCAGCGCCTGCAGTATGAGCATTCTTTGAGACAGACCCATGGTTGCCATGGAGGCCATGAAATCCTGAGCCGCAGGTGTTCCTGGGGCCTCGGCATGGACATTAAAGTCCCCCAACACCAAAAGGCGGGGGGGACTCCAACACCACGCTCGAGACCAGCTCCGTCAGCTCAGGCAGGGAGACTGCTGGGCAGCAAGGCGGGCGGTACACCAACAGAATCCCTGTTCTGTCTCGCCCCTCCAACACAACGCGAAGGCACTCAAACCCGGTGGACTGCTGAACAGGGTATCTGATGAGACAGATGGAATCCCGATAGACCATCGCAACCCCACCTCCCCGCCCCTGTAGTCGTGGCTGCTGAAGTACCCGGAAACCCGGCGGACAAATCTGGGAAAGATTAACCCCTCCCAGCTCATCCAACCAGGTCTCCGTGATACATACCAGGTCGGCTTTCTCCTCCAAGATTAAATCATGGATAAGAGAGGTCTTATTATTCACCGACCTGGCATTCAGAAGCAGCAGCTTCAGACTCAGGGGGACTGTTGCCAGGAGAACCAGGGGTCAGAGGGATGAGGGAAGGGCCAGAAAGAGGGACAGTCTGTCTACGACTGACCCTCCTTCTCCTGTAATGTCCGGCCCTGCCCCCACCGCCATATCTTCCGTAACCCGTAACTCTGCTGATGGTGGCCTCCCTGCCCTCCCCTGAGCTCCCTCGAGGTGTCAAGCACATAATTCCGGCGGGAGCGACCTACAAGCCAACCACCAGCACAGATACAGGAAACTAAAAACACAGACACGCACACACACACACACTCCCCACCAACAAACCAGTGCAGCAGCCCTCACCCCCCTCACACTGAGGCTTGGGCTGCTGCAGGCCTCTGCCTCTCTCTCACAGGGGACGGGCATGAAGGTTACCTGAGGAGCCTCCGGAGGCTTCCGGGCTACCACTGGGTACAGCAGTGGCCAATTGGCAAGTGCTGTGCCCACAGTGCCCAAGTAGCTCAGCATTGGGTTGCCCGTCATCTGTGTTTCTACCCATATATCAATTTGGTGAAGCCAAGGAAAAAGGCATTTTCACATGAGTGTCAATGTTTCATTTTTTCTCCTCGGAGTTTCTTGGAGTTCAGATCAGCTCTGAAAAGCATAATGTAACATTTGGGGAGAAAGATGCAATACAAGCCAAGAGCCCAGTGTTGGAGGCCAGGATGGCAAACACTTCCACCAGCACAATGCTTTTCCCCTTGGTGCTCAGGTAGCCTGGAATAAAGGCGATCCAAACACTGCAGAAGACCAGCATGCTGAAGGTGATGAACTTGGCCTCATTGAACGTGTCGGGCAGTTTCCTGGCTAGGAAAGCCGCAGTGAAGCTGATGGTGGCCAGCAAGCCCATGTAGCCCAGGACCCAGTAGAACATGGCGGCAGAACCTTCGTTGCACTCCAGAATGATGAGTCCTGCCTGGGAATGCAGGTCGGCCTCTGGGAATGGTGGAGAGGCTGACAGCCACGCAAGGCAAATGCCCATTTGGAGGAGAGAGCAGGTCAAAACCATGGAGATGGCCACTTTTTGCCCCAGCCATTGTCTCACCCTGTTGCCTGGTTTAGTGGCCATGAAGGCCAGAATGACGAGGATTGTTTTTGCCAGCACACAAGAAACAGCGACAGAGAAAAGGATGCCAAAGCTGGCTTGCCGAAGCAGGCAGCTCAGCTTCCCAGGCCTGCCGATGAACAAGAGGGAAGACAGATAGCAGAGCAGGATGGAGGTGAGAAGGACACAGGTCAGGTTCCGGTTGTTGGCTTTGACAATGGGAGTGTCCCAGTTCTTCAGGAAAGTTTGCATCACCAAACCTGTAAGCATCGCCAAAGACACAGCCAAAGAGACCAACAGGATTCCCCAAGGTTCTTGGTACGAGAGGAAACTGATTTGTTTGGGGACACATTGATCGTGGTTCTGGTTCGGATATTGATCCCCTGGACATGCGGTACAACGAATTGCATCTGAAATGGAGGAATCAAGTACTCATAACTGTGTTATTCTGTATCACACTCTTAGTTTTAAATGGAGCTATGATGTTTTCTCAGTGTTAAAGTTCCACCACATTGAGACTGTGTGTATGATAGTGTAATTAATGTAATTAATTTTGTTTTAAATCTTTCATTGTTTAATTCTTCATCTGTATCAATTGCACAATCCATTGGGAGCTGCTGCTTTTAATTGATGCCATTGTTTTAACATAATTCTGTATTATTGTACTGTATTGTAAGCCACCTTGGGTGCCCTAATACAGGGCAGACAGGCATGGTACAAATAGATGATGACGACGATGATGTTGTTGATGAATATTGTACTGCTGACATGTGCCACACATGGTGCTGTAAGCACCCCGAGCACTGAGGGTCAGTGGGCAGTGGCAGCCATGTGTTTCCACCAAGCGTGAGTTGTGGTGTTCTGGGCAGGATGGGAGAGTGTTCGGGGGGACGACGACAGGGGTGGATCCGAGGCGGGAACGGCAGTGACTTTTCATCACCAGTTCCTCAATTCCGAGGAAGGTCCTGTGGCTGTTCTTGGAGGGACACGGCTCTGCACTGGCTGAAAAGCCCACACCGAAGGGGGTATTCCCATCGCCCGCCCTGTGCACTTACCACAGGGAGAGGGGATGATCACCCCCTTTTCCTCTGGAAGCTCCCATAATTCCCTGGCCGCATCAGGATGCAGTGCTAGCCACCTGACTCCCTCTGCGCTCCTGGGCAATTAGGCAGCAGAAGACGGGGTTCTAAATCACCACAAGCTTGAGCATTTAGGATAGAATCTCCCTGAAGCCCCAAAGACAAGCATCTTGCTTTCAGGCTCACCTGCCGCAACCGAGAGTTGCACAGAGTACCAGAAATCTGTCCCTTGAGTTGCCCTCTAATTGAGGACAGTAGAGACACCTGGAACAGGCTTCAGGCAACTGCAGAGAAGGAGTAACGGAAGTTGGGCTCCTGTGAATTCCTCTCTGTCCTTTTCCTTCGATGTTGCCTCTATCACACCCTGTTTCTGAAGGGATTAGCCCTGTCACACCTTCATTTTGAGGAGGCTTTCCTGACTTTGCCTCCACTAAAGAATGCAGTGCATTTCCTGTTAGCATGGCTGTATCTGTGTTGGAAAATGGGCCAGGATCTGGCCCCAAGAGTTCTGCCTGAAATGCATGGGAAATTCACTGTCTTGAATGTCAACTGAATTGAAACGAATGGGTTCTTACTTTTGCTGTTTTTCTCTGCAGCCTGACACGCCTCCTAATTTTTTAGTTTTAAGGAGTTATCACTTTTCAATTGTTTACAACAAACACAACACTACATTCACTTTTTGACACAGTTACACATCAGTGCATTCCTAACTGTTCTTTGGTGGCTTTGGCTTTCTTAGCCATTAACTCCTGTTCCCATTCATCTAACAGGTAATCCATATTGGGCTTCTCAGGGCAATAGGTCTGCATCATTAGCTCGTACGTCCACACTGGTTTATTAAACAGATGAACTAGTCTTTATCTGGGTCTATTTGAAACACACCATTCACAAATGGTTCCCCAGGTGTAATCCTCTTTGGAGGCTTCCCAAAATTTTCACGTTGAGACCTCCTCAGCGTAGGACCAGTTGAACTTTCACCTGCCTCCTCCTGAGGCTGCCCAGCTATGCTAGCCCCTGCCTTCTCCTGAGGCTCCCCAGTTAAGCTAGCACCTGCCTCTTCTTGAGGCTCATTTTCAACACACTCTCCTGTCGAAGACTCATTAGTCTCCTCCTTGGATACCTCAGAGTTAGACTCAATATCCACCGACTTCTCCTCATCACTATCAGGCGTGTCTATTTCATTTAGGCTCTGCTCCTCCTTCAACTCCCTGTTTGTAGAGATTGACTGCCTCTCTTTCTGATCTTCAGTGGCTGGAATAAACTGCAGATCATGTGCTAACCTTTCCTAACCAACATTTTCACCAAAGGTTGCACTTTGACTGATGGTCACTTTTGGCTGCCAGGGGTTCCAAACCTCCTAGCTTTAGATCCGGTTTGGTAGCCTAAAAAATACATCTTTTTAGACCTCTCTTGCCCCTTTAGCCTTTGAGACCTCGGCACATGGACCCACGCAGGAGTCCCAAACTCCCTAACACACTTCAGATCAGGTTTCTTCCCATATAGAAGTTCAAATGGTACAGCATTGATACCTGCATGCCATAAACAATTATTTACATAATTAGTACACAAAATGGCTTCTCCCCAATACCCCCTAGGTAGGGTACTGTCCTTTAGCATGGCAGATGCCATGGTTTGTAATATACCACCATGCCTCTCCACTAACCCATTCTGTGCGGGTATATAGGTCAACCGGTGCCCAATGCCTTGTGCCTTCAGCATGCCCTCAAACCTCTTGCTTGTAAATTCAGAGCCATTATCTGTCTGTATAGCTCTAACTGGTACTTTATAGCGCTTTTCTACGTACTTTAGCCACCTTTCTACCTCTTCAGCAGACTGGTATTTTGATTTGAGCAAAAACATGAACCCATATCTAGTATGGTCATCTACAATGTTTAATACGTACCTAGCCTTTCCTACAGAAGGATTTTTAGGACCTTTCAGATCCATATGGACTAACTGGAAGGGACTGTCTGTTCTGTCTGGCCTTTCCTTATTCACAGGAGCAGCTCTAGATTTTACTGTTTTACACACAAAACAGTCTAAGAAGTTATTACACCCTCTTACTGTCAATCCTTCCACTGAACCAACTGTTTTCCTAATGGTGTTAAATGATGCATGCCTCAATCTGCGCTGAAGCTCATGGACACACCGATCATGAGGCTTATTGTTAACTAGTACATTTGCAAGAAATTGGTCATTTAAGACAAACAGACCATTCCTTAATGTGGCTTCTGCACATGTCTTGCTATCTTTGCTGATTACACACTTATCTTGTTCAAATTTAACTGAGTAACTGCTTTTTACCAGTTCCAAAAAGCTTACCAGGTTGAATTTCAACCTTGGGGCAAACAGCACATTTCTTAAAGGTATAGTAGGCAATGACACATCACCTTCCCCTTTCACATCAACACGTTTCCCGGTTGCTAGTTTCACATGCCCATAATGACTTTGTTTTACAACCTGAAACATTTTAGCATTTTAAACAATATGCCTGCTGGTCCCACTGTCAACCAGCCAGTTTACCGCTCCTCCTTTCCCACGGAGCTTTACTGCTGCAACAACGTTGCTCTGAGCCTGCCAAGATTGGCCGGGTTGCTTCTTCTTTTTTCCAGCTTTACATGACTTTATCAGATGTGATTTGGAACCACAATGATAACAACGCCGCACTGCATACACTGAGGGCTCAACACCTCCTCCATCTTTCCCAGCTGCATTTTCTCCCAGCTGCCATGAAGGCCTTTCATTCCCACTCCCTCAAATGGCCCGACTATCTTGTCACTTTTGGTCTTCCTCCAACAGATGGCTAATTGCAGAGCTCAACGTTAGCTGATCCCTTGGTACATTCTCAAATGCGGTCACAATTGGATCAAAGCTGGCATCCAAAGAAGATAACAAAATGAATACTTGCTTGTCTTCCGTAAATTCAACATCTTTGTCCTGTAGCTCCAAAAGTGTTCTCTTCACATACTTTATGTGCTGCAACAAGTCACCACTCGGCTGTAGTCGTGTTCTAAACAGTTTCCTTGTGAGATAAGTTAGTTATCTCACTGAGTCCCTTATGTGAATTCTTTTCCGCTTCTCCCAACAGTCCTTCACAGACACACAGCCTTTTACGTGAACTCGCTGTGAATCTTCCAGGGTCAAGATGATAGTGGCCAAGGCTCTTTCAATTAACGCCACAATCTCTTCATCTTGCAAGTCTGTGGGAGGGTTCTGCATGGCTTTCCAAAGATGTTCTCTCTTCAGCAACATTTCCACTTTCTGACACCAAGTCCCATAATTGTCAGCATTGAGACGTTGTATCCCACATCCAGAAATAGTCGTGGTGGACGCCATACTGTAACTGCAAGCTGTTCAAGCTTGCTGCAAAGCATGCTTACAGTCTCTTCCAAGAACAAAAGCTTCAGAGTTGAGCCTGGCAAGTGTACTCTGGGCAAACGCACCTCACGCCTGGGCATACGCACTCACGGCTGGGCCCATAACCTATGAGGATGGCTGATCATTAACGGAAGCTTTAGGGTGGCGTAAGCCCTCCAAGTACCCAACTGCAGAGTTGTACAGACCCACTTGCTCAACCTGGAAAAAATCCCTGTGTTCTTGACAGACATACAAACAGAGGCAAGGTCCAAAAGGCTTAAGTGTTAAGGCTTCTTTATAGCAGATAAGGATTCCTCGAGGGAATCAAACACAAAGCGGTAGCTTGCAGTAAACACAGGTATAGTTCATACAACAGATGGAAACAGTAGCAAAGCACTGGATGAGATCTTCACCTGTCACATAGTCCAAAGCAGGATCCTAAGTCGTCCTCTGTTTCTTCACAGGAGCACTTGACTTGCATCCCCTAACAAGGTACACAGTCCTCGTGTTCCTCTCTCTGCCGGGTATAACTTCAGCAGGAATGTTCCCCCAAACAGATAGTCATAGGGGAAGACACACATAACAGTCCAGCATTCCTCAGTGACCAGTATAACCAGTCTCACTGGTTCCGTAGTTACAAGCACGCTCAGACATCAAGACAGGATGAGCTCACAACAAGCAAAGCATAAGTTTTACTGACTCGCTCACTCACTCTCTCACACACACTTAGGGTAGAACTTCAAGCCTCTCTATATGCCACTCACGCTCTGATTGCTTTCAGGTGGATGAAATTCCACCTGCCGGCTGCACTGTGAGAGCTTGTTCCCTTAAAGCTACAAAATTACTTTTGCTGTTTTTCTCTGCAGCCTGACAGGTTTGTCCTGAATGCCTTTTCTCCACTGATTTCAAAGTCAGAATTGGTTTTATTCACATGATTTGAAAAACTTGATTTTAGCATTTTTATCAATAATTGGCATAGTGTGAATATATTTGAAGACATTTTCATGAGAAAAAAATGAGGTCGTTTTTCTCACCGGTCTGGTTTGAAATCATGTCTTTTGAACAAGGCATACAGTCATAGCAACAAATGGGTCTCCCCTCCAGAATCTTCCTGCTGTGTCCACTATGGCATCTGTCGACACATCGCGATGTGGGCATCTGATCATTTCAAAAAACAAACACCATGCTCAGAAATGCCCCTACTAGATTCTGACCCATTTTATGACATCCTGCTTCAGGGATGTTGAGGTCTAGTTCCCACATGTTGCCAAAATGGTGTTCCCGTTAACCTTTGTGTAGCTTTGCAATAAATACAAACCCACCAAATGGAATGTCAAAGTAAACCCAATTTTTCCCCATATTTCTTCAAATCTGCATTCATTTAAAATTATATATGCATTGAAAAGCAGGAATGAATGTTGTTGTTGTTGTTGTTGTTGTTGTTGTTGTTGTTGTTGTTGTTGTTGTTTTTCCTAGATTGGGGGCACATGCCTAGCATCTGTTTTAATATTCCAAAATCTGGATTTCTAGCTAGAATCAAGTGCTCTCTGAACAGGAGCACAATCGAGCTATAAGAACATGGTTCTCCTCTTTTTGAGTGGAGGTATTGAAGAGATTGTTTAACTGTTTTATTTCAGGTATAGTTTAGCAAGTAGTACAGTGGGGGGGGGAAACTCTTTGATCCCGTGCTGATTTTGTATGTTTGTCAACTGACCAAGAAATGATGAGTCCATCATGGTAGTGGTAGGTTTAGTGTGACAGTGAGAGACAGAATAACAGCAAAACCATCCAGAAAATCTCATTTCAAAAAAGTGATAAATTGCTGTGCATTTCAATGCGTGAAAAAAGTATTTGACCCCTTCACCAAACCTGACTTAATACTTGGTGGCAAAAGCCTTGTTGGCAATCACAGAGGTCAGATGTTTCTTGTAGTTGGCCACCAGGTTTGCGCACATCTCAGGAGGGATTTTGTCCCATTCCTCTTTGCAGATCCTCTCCAAGTCAGGTTTTGAGGCAGATCCTCCCTTCAAGAGGGTGCTCCTAATATCAGCTCATTCCCTGTATACAGTAAAAGACACCAGGGAGCCAGACATCTTGCTGAATGCTAGGGGATCCAATACTACTCTGGGAGTGGCCAGAGAGAGCGGCAGAATCTGCGTCTCAATCCTGACCCTGTGAAAGAACTGGATGGCCCAACACAGGTCTCCTGGACTTGACATGGCCAAAGTTTCCCTGGGGTAAGGGAGTCAACTCCCCAGGGTAAGGAAGCAAATGCTGGCTTCATCAGCACTGGAAAGTTGGATAGGATTTCGGTATTCATCTCAGGGATACTTGCATATTGTAGGTCTGTAATCTAAAATTCTTTGTACAATTCCCGTTGAATTGTATGTTTTAGCACTATACTTACTTGGTACTTTGTTCTGGTTTCCTGCATGTATCAGGTTTATTCTCACCTGCTTGAACTTGCTGTTACACACAATGGCATCTTCATGGATATCCAACTCTTGATTTGGTAACATGGTTCCCACCTGAACTCTAAGGAAGGACTGATTCGGGAAGATGACCCAATTGATGACATCATACATGCTCTGCAGTTCCCCATTCTCAAAGAAGACTTCGTGGCCAGCATCATTGTTAAAGTGGATGTTTTCAAGAAGAGCATTGAGCTAAATTCAGAGAGAAACAATCATGACTGAGCAAAGTGGCATCTCTGAATCTTTTCTTCCATCTATGGTTTGGTCATGGAAACACATTTTACAGTCAGTCATATGTTCAAAAGTGCAGGCTATAGGTGGTGGTATATGAAGTGAGAGGATATTATCACTTTCCACTCAGCAAGTTTGCCAATTGATGACGACTGAGTACCTTTATTTATTTATTATTTATTTATTTAAGAAATTTCTACCCCGCCTTTCCTCTGCCAAGGCAGATGTCCAAGGCGGCTTACAATATTAAAAAAGATAAAAATAAAGTATAACAGTTAACATTAAAAACAGTTAAAAACAGTATTAAACAATAAACAATCAAGATTAAAAAACACAAACAATTTAAAAACAATTAAAAAATAAAATAAGACACAAGCCCCATGGATCATAATAACCAGCCAGCCAACCTGTCAACAATTAAAAGCTTTTTGGAATAAAAAGGTCTTCAGCCCCCGCCGAAATGTAAACAGAGAGGGAGCAGTACTCAATTCGAGGGGAAGGGTGTTCCAGAGTTGGGGGGCCAACACCGAGAAGGCCCTCTTCCTGGCCGCCATTCCTCTTACTTCTCCTGGTGGCGGCACAGTCAGAAGGGCCCCCCCAGATGATCTAAGAGTATGGGTAGAATTATATGGAAGGAGGCGGTCCCTCAAATACCCGGACCCGATCCGTAAAGGGCTTTAAAAGTCAAAACTAGCACTTTCAATTGGGCCCGGAACAGAACCGGCAGCCAGTGTAGTCGCCGAAGCAGCGGCTCGACAGAGTCAAACCGACGTGCCCCAGCAACCACCCGAGCCGCCGCGTTCTGTACTAGTTGTAATTTCCGGACCATCTTCAAAGGCAGCCCCACGTAGAGCGCATTGCAATAATCTAATCTTGATGTCACTAGGGCATGGGTCACTGTGGCCAGGTCCGCACAGCTCAGGTACGGCCGCAGCTGGCGGATCAGCCAAAGCTGAGCAAAGGCTCCCCTGGCCACCGCCGCCACCTGGGACTCCAGGTGTAGCTGTGAATCCAGGAGAACCCCCAAGCTGCGAACCTGCTCCTTCAGAGGAAGTGCGACCCCATTCAGAGCAGGACGATAGTCCAATACCCGAGCTGTGGATTTCCGAACCAAAAGCACCTCTGTCTTATCCGGATTTAATTTCAGCTTGTTCGCCCGCATCCAGCCCCCAACTGCCTCCAGACAGCGATCCAGGACCTCAACCGCCTCCTCAGAATCAGGGGGAAAGGAGAGATAAAGTTGGGTGTCATCAGCATATTGATGGCACCCCACTCCAAACCCCCGGATGACCTCTCCCAGCGGTTTCATGTAGATGTTAAACAGCATGGGGGATAAGATGGAACCTTGCGGCACCCCAAACCTAAGAGGTCGGGGTGCCGAACAAGAGTCCCCCAGCACCACCTTCTGGGATCTGTCAGCCAGGAAGGAGCGGAACCACTTCAAAACAGTGCCTCCAAGCCCCAACCCGGCCAATCGACCCAGAAGGACACCATGGTCGATGGTGTCGAAAGCCGCCGAGAGGTCCAGCAGGACTAACAGGGTCGCACTTCCCCCATCCATCCCCCGGCGCAGGTCATCCACCAAGGCGACCAAGGCAGTCTCCGTCCCGAACCCCGGCCTGAAGCCAGATTGGAATGGGTCCAGATAATCCGTTTCCTCCAGAACCCTCTGAAGCTGGGACGCCACCACCCGCTCAATCACCTTGCCCAGAAATGGGATATTGGATACTGGCCGAAAGTTGTTTAAATTTGAGGGATCCAGGGAGGGCTTCTTCAGGAGGGGGCGAACCACCGCCCGCTTCAAAGCAGGCGGGAGCACCCCCTCCTTCAGAGATGCATTCACTACCCTCCCCGTCCACTCGGTCAGCCCTCCCCGGGCAGCTCTAATTAGCCATGCCGGGCAAGGGTCGAGCGGGCAAGCAGCAGGTCTCACACTCCAGAGAATCCTGTCCACATCCTCAGGCTCTACAAACTGAAAAGAATCCCAAATGATAGGATAGACAGGTTCCCCGGGGACATCACTAGATCTGCCCACAGCAGCGTCCAAGTCATGCCGGATCTGATCGACCTTGTCTGCAAAATGTCTAGCGAACTCGTCACAGCGAGCCTCCGTGTGCTCCTCCCTACCAGTAAGGGGGGCAAGATGTAACAGATTGCGGACCACACGGAAGAGCTCAGCCGGACGGTTCTCTGCAGACGCAATGGTGGCAGAGAGGTGAGCTCTCTTCGCCACCACCATTGCTCTGGAATAAGCTTTTAATTGGGCCTTAGCCCATGTCCAGTCAGATACGGCACGAGTCTTTCGCCACCGATGCTCTAGTCGTCTGCTCTGTCGCTTCATCGTTCGCAGCTCCTCAGAAAACCAAGGAGCGGCTCTGATTCTGCGACTGGGCAGAGGACGCTCAGGAGCAATCTCATCCAGGGCCCTGGCCATCTCCATATTCCAGAGGTCCACCAGGGCACCGGGTGAGTCTCCAACTCTGGCAACAGGGAAATCCCCCAGAGCCCTCAGGAATCCGTTTGGATCCATCAGCCTCCGAGGGCGGATCATAAAATGTGATCCCCCGCCATTGCAGAGGTGAGAAGCCGCAACAAGCCTAAATCCCACCAGACAGTGATCTGTCCATGACAAAGGAGTGATCTTAATCTCCTCCACCTCCAGATCACCATCAACCTGCCCCGCAGTAAACACCAGGTCCAGCCTGTGTCCCGCCTCATGTGTTGGGGCAGATATTTGGAACAAGGGATACGGCATTCAGCACTATCCTAGGCATGTGTTTTGAGATGCAAGTGTCATCTACTGTATTTTATTGGGACTTACTTGCAGGTCAATGTATCTAGGAATGGAGCCTTCGGGCCATGCCCTACCCCATTTTCCAGCACAAATGCAGCCATGCCAACAGGACATGCACTGCATCCTGCACTGGAGGGGGAAGTCATGGAGGCCTCTTCCAGAGGAGGGAGTGTTTGTTCCTTTCCCTGGGGGCGGAATTGAGACTTCATCAGCACTGGAAAGGTGGATAGGATTGGACCCTTAGTCGTACTGCATGGAGTGAATGCAAGTGCCACTGATTTCCCTTGATTTGGTCATCATCAGTTCTGCCTTGGATCAGGGGCGTCACTAGAGTTGCATCACCCGGGAGGGGGGGTCAGTGTGTCACCTCCCATGATGAATCTCCTCCTCCCAAACCAGGCAGCAACTTCATCTATCTATCTATCTATCTATCTATCTATCTATCTATCTATCTATCTATCTATCTATCTATCTATCTATCTATCTATCTATC
>JAJKFI010011497.1:160033-170367 GCA_029204185.1 Lerista edwardsae
ATCTATCTATCTATCTATCTATCTATCTATCTATCTATCTATCTATCAAACTAATTTAGTACAGGTCATTCAACAAATGAGTAACCAACAAAAAAACCATGGCCAATTTAATGACTCACACAATTAAATAAAAGTTGTAGTATTTGCTCTGGAAATGAGAACTGACTCATAATAATGATTTTTTAAGAATTGCGATTTTTACATAAAGAGTAGTATTTTCAGTGTTTTGGCCATAGTTTTTGATAGAATAAAGATACGCTTCTCTGATTTTTGAAACTCAGCATCGAACTGTATATAACATGATGGTATTATTCCGTAAAACTGAGATTTTAAAAAGATCATGATTTTTACATTAAAAGTTGTATTTTAGGATTTTAGTTTTTTGGCCATAACATTTGATAGAATGACGATATTATACTCCAGTTTTTTTTTCCATTGAATTCCAGGTGAAATTTCCCATCCAACGCTTTACAGTGTAGCGTGATGGTATTACCTTTTAAAACTGCTATTTTTGACCCTGGTGGTGTCATGCCACCCTCGTGTGCAGCCCCTGGTGCAGGCTCTGGTGCAGCCCAATTTCCCGCCCCCTTCATGACACCACTGCCTTGGATACAATCCATGGGGACTTGCAAATAAACTGGAAGGGAGAAATGAACATCACCTGATAGGAACTGAGAGAAATTTTAAATCCAGCATCTTACAGTGACCTAACTGGCTCTCAAATAGCATAATGGGGCTTCAGAGCACACCTTCGACACCACTGGGCCAGTGCATGGGCTGCACCTGGACAAAGGGCAATCGGATTATTCTGAGAGATTCCTTCCAAGTACCTACTGTACCTGCCATGGCTGAACGTTCGTGCACTGGAAGGGTCTCTGACTCACTGGTTTCCTTTTTCTGGACCAATGGAAGGAATGCAGAGCATGTGCGACAGCATAGACGGCATTGTAGATGCTGTAACTCTCTTCGCTCAGCTGCATCCCAAATTGTGAGCTAGGCACGCTTTCAAGATTCTCCTCTCCTGTGCAATTTTTACACGGTATATCAGCATTCCATAAATAGGCTGGTGTACAATCGAATAGGAAGTACCAAAGCCAACAGAGAAAGTGCATCAGTGCTTCATCAGACTTCACATTCTGGATAAATTCCTGGAATCCTAGAACGGGGTTTGTGCGGACTGAGAAAGACAAAGCGCCATGGAAGGTGTTTGCACAGAAGCCACCGACAGTGGACTGAAGAGTGAAGTCCCACTTGGATGTTGTGATCCAAACCTTCCCTATATTGATCTTGAAATAAAATTCTAGACGGCATAAGGCAGCATGTAAAGAAAAAAGAAGCATGAAGTTTCCTTGGACAACAATCACATTTGCATCAATTGATAAAAGTTCTGATTTCATAATATTGATGTCATTCTCCAAATTTTTGTTCTTCACTTCTTGAACCCTTTTCAAGAAGGAAACACAAATGCTATTCTGGCCAAGCAGAGGGATCACATTCCAGAGGAAGTTTTCTCCATCACCATCAACTCCAACTATGAGCGCAACCCATGTCCACCTGAAATGCAGCAGCAGCTGGACAATCCCCACATGCTGAATGGTCTCTCTCGGGGAAGAAGAGAACATCCTTTTATCACTGAACATGGCCTCATGTGCATTGTGAGTGAGCTAATGGAGGAAAAACAGCTGCTTAGGATTGGAAGAAAGGCCGTGATTGCAAACGGACACGTCAGCCAATAAATGTGTACCATTGATCCATTTTGTTCTATTCATATCCAATATTGTCTCAATAATGTAAATCTTCAACTATTAGATTCTCAAGTGGTAATGTAAATGAATTAACACACATTTCCTTGAACCTCGGTGACAGCCACCAACGCGTGCCAATTTATGATTTAGAGATTTTCAAAAACTGGCTCCACCAAATGACCTGAAATGTGCACTGTAAAGAGTGTAAGGATAGACCTTTTTAGAGGTACAGTGGTTTTGACTGTCTACCCATGTCATCATTTAAGAAACAGGGGCAGAATATGGTTTTTTTTTTATGGGGGGCCGTCTCTGAATCTGATTGGGGGCCCCCAAATCTGAAATGAAAGTTGCCATTTTGGCTTCCTGTGTTAGGGAAGGGGCTAACCATTCTCACTGAGTCAACATTAAAGCTTTCAGGTACAATTAGCACCTGTAATAATTTTTTTAAAAAAAATAATTGGCGTGCAAACGTGCCGATGGTAGGTTGCACATCTCCTTCCATTCAAACTGTGTTTCTTTGTAGGCTATCTTTTTACTTTGGGGGACAGGTTAGGTGAAAACATAGAGGAAACACATATCTCCTAACCTTTGTCCTGTGTTATTTCTAATGTTCTGATATGTCTTGCCTTTTTTAGTTTTTGCAGGTTGCAAGTTCAGAGACTGTGAATAAATCATTGTGTGTGGCAACAGAGACAATGTTTTTTATACTCCACAAAACATTAGACACAAAACATTAGAAGGCAACTCCAAGATCCAATATCATAAGGCAGTATGAACTTCAGATCAATAATGACCTCTCACCAACCTCACAGGGTTGCCTGGGTGCAGTATCCATTCCATCTACAGATGTGGAAAATGTGATCTCTCTTTGGATCCCCAAGTGCCTAGAGAAATTCCACACAAAATAATACCTCAAAAGTACAGCTTCTGTATGGGACTGCAGTAACCCTATCAATATAGAACTTATTGTGGAGTACGTGGCCTACCTGTTTTCCATACCCATGTTTATATTTATTGCCAATTTCATTGTATTTTCACTTATGCTTCCATTTTTTTTTATCAAGCAAGTTTTATTAAAATTTTATAATCATAAAGACATAGGTAGGAACAATTAAGACAAAGGATAGGAAGACAAAGGATCAAACATTAGGAGTATTGAGAGAGTTCAGAGAGTTGCTTAGCATAAAATTAACATCATAGCTATAACAATTTCCATCTGGAAGGATATAAACCATCACATAAAAATGCCTCTATCTTTCACCATTAATTCCAATTCTTAATAAATTCAAAAAAAGCTAACTTGATCCGAAGCCTAAGTAAACATTACATATAAGTGTATAGCTCTAATTTCTAATTAAAAGCCAATAGCATCAAAAGTATATCAGAAGGAGAAGAAAAAAAGAGAAGAAGCTGAGAAGTAAAGCTTTCAATATTCATTCATAACGCTATCTTATATATTTCAAGCATTTACAACTGAATTTTAAACTTCAATTTCTCGCACATATTTCTGTATAAACGCATGTCTGTATAATTCAACTAATTATATGCCTCTAGCTAAAACGCCTGGTATTGTCTTAAACCTTCAATTGGGTCTTAATAATTCTTTCATTTATCAACACAGTCTGAATTATCTGAATTCAGTCTGTAAGTCTGAATTATCACGTACTTAAAAGAAAAATAATAATCCAAAAGTCGCTTCAAAGCTATAATCTTGACGCGAAGGTACAAACTTACAGTCTTTGCTTATCTAAAATCATGACCCAATATAAGCTATCTTTTTGTCCCAGACAACAAAAAACAAAAAAACAAAAAATACCACGTCTTGAAACTATCCTGACCCTTCCAATAAATCTTAATAATTTCTTTATCTTTCTGAAATGAAATCTTTAAATATAAGCTTGAATTATCACGTACTTAAAAAACAAAAACAAAAAAAAGGAGAGAAGGATCAAAAAGTTTACAGTATAATCTTGACGTAGAAATACAAGCTCATAAATCCCATTCATTTCTAAAATCACAGCCCAATTATAATAGCAAAAAATAAAAAAGAGAAACATCTCAGAATCCACATCTTATTATTTCCCTTATTAACATTGATTTATCTTTAACACAAAGTTTTAAACATAATTTACCCATTCTTCAAATTTCTCCACTCTTTCCCTTCCAAAACCAAATTATGATATGTTTAGAAAAGACAGAAAATATCTACTTAAGTGGTGTTCTTTGCTCCCACTCAAAGAACCTCAACCCACAGACTCTTGCCACCAAAGCCTGTGAGTTGAAAATAATGTCTCTATTTGCCATCAGTTCCTTTCCAACCTCCTTCAAACGCCAAAAAAAAAAAAAAAAATAAAAAAAAAACACTTCATCTTGGAGTAGAGAAGAATCAAACTTTTCTTATTAGCCTATCCAATTCTTCTTCAATTTGTTAGGGATTCCAAAGTTCCTTCAATCTGAATCAATGTGGATTCTTCACTTGTTTTTAAAGTCCAATTTACCATATTTGTTCTTAGTGTTCTTAAAGTCCGATTATAAATCTCTCCTCTTCTCTGTCGCCCGACGCCATTTTCAATCTGTTGCGCAGCAAGAAATTCAAACAGTTCTATCTTCCATTCCAGAACAGAGTGCTCAATATAATTGCAAACTTCTCTTGCTTCATGAAAAAAGACAGATGAAAGGAAAAGCAGAAAAAAAATGCATCTCAGTGAGTGATCTTGTCTTGTAGTTTAGATGAGATGGATTCAACCTCACTGTTTTCACTGGCCCGCTGCCAAATTGCCGATGCAATTAACGCCTCGTTGTTACCTTCGTAAATCATTCTCCTTGCCAGTTTTCCTCCAAAGTTGACTTCACTAGGGCTCATGAAGTCCTTCCCGCAACCTTTCAGATGTAATCCATCAGCCTTTCGCGATATTTTCCCTCTCCAAACGAAACTGCCAGGATGGTCTGCCCAAGCAGAAATTTCTTAAGTTCCCCGGTTACGAGCCAGGTGCCATCCACCTCCAATTGGCCATTTTGGAGGCTAGGCGCCAACGGTTCACCACTAGCCCAGCTCTTCTGCTGAAAAGCTAGCCCCGAATCTCTACAGAGGTCCGGGAAAAGAACAAAAGCTTCAGCCATTCCCTGTCAGCTGACAAGGAGCAGCTGCCATCTGGAGAAGCTCCGCCCACCCTCTACTTCCATTGAATTGCACTAACCACTTCTTTTCTATCTTTCCTATTCTGATTTCTACTTTGTTTAGTGAATAAATTAGTTTTTGTTGCCTTCTCAGTAAAGCCGCTGTTTTCCTCGTAATATGGCAAAGAGGTACAGAAATAAACACAACTATCCATATGTTGGCACCTGAGACTGCAGTGGTAAATGTATCACCTAAGGTTCCTTGCTCACCTGCTTTCTACAAACCTCTGAGCACAAGCAGATTTGGGTCTGTGTGTGCATCTCCACTCACCCAAAGCAATTCATCTGGATATCTCACTGGTGACAACAGACAAATTACTTTTCTCACAAAGCTGATTCATGCTGTGAGGGTCATCCTGTTTCTTGCACCATGGCAGCAAACTTTACTGGGGCATAGCCAACACGCACACTCAGGGCTCCCTTCCCCACTGCGGGGACATATTAGCATATGTAATGTACACAATCTGTAATGCATCTTTGCGTTCAGTCATCAACTTTAGCTTTGCCATTTACCTGTCCTGTACCATTTCCCTACTGGCTGAGGGGAAAAAAAAAACCATGATGGTGCTGCTGTGCACCCGTGACCCAGGTTCACAGGCTGCAGGCACTGGCATGAGTATCTAGGGCCCAATCCTATCCAACTTTCCAGTGGTGATCCAGATATACCAGTGAGGCATGTGCTGCATCCTGCAGTGTGAGGACAGTCACAGAGGTCTCCTCAAGTTAAGGGCACAAATATTCTCTTACCTGGGGGTTTCATTGTGGCTGCCTCAGCACTGAAAACTTGAATAGGATTGGGCACGTAGTTCCTTCACTACAGCGTGGGGGCCTCATAGAGTTCCTTAGACTACAGTCCCTCAAACAAAAGCTAAAATGCCCACTCAGTGACACAAGGACAGGAACATACTAGGAATAAATTATATTAGTTCTACAAGCTGAACAGTGTGGTACAATCAGTCTTGTCAATGGTGCAAGAACACAGAATGAGATTCACATAATATTCCTCCAAATCAGCACCCTGGACACAGTCCAATAGCTACTGAAGAGTCATGTTTCCATCTCATAGTGGGGTGGGAGATGGGATTGTTTCATCTAGGAAACAATAGGAAACATGCTTTGTTTCACATAGGAATCATCCTGCAAAACACCAAATTCAGCCTAGCAGCAGTCAAAGCTATGCCAAAAATTCAGTTTCCATCTCATAGTGGGGTGGGAGATGGGATTGTTTCACCTAGGAAACAATAGGAAACATGCTTTGGAATAGGAATAGGAATCATCCTTCCAGCCACTAAAGGGTTTATGAAAGGTTATTTCTTGCCTCTGTAGCTGCTAGAGAAGACAAATCAATGAGAAAGATACTTTTTTTCTTTAACTGTTCACAGATTGTTCTAGGGCTGGGGTGGGAACTCCAAAGGTAAACTCGGGTTCGCCTTATATTGGAAGTACACTGGAAGCTGCAAGCTGCAGAAGCCAGCTCTATGAAAAAATAGGGATCTTCCAAGATCTTTATAAAGCAGAGAAAGGTCAAGGAAAGTCCAGAAGAATTTTGTCTTCAGCTCATTACATGGGGTACAAAACAAGTAGCAGCCTGTTAGAAGCCTGCAAAACACCTAATTTAGCCTAGCAGCAGTCAAAACCATGCCAACAATTCAGTTTTGCAAGAATGAACTTCTTACTTCAAGATTTGCACTCTAGGGCCCCCTTCTGCAAATTCCTGAAGTAAGCAAGCTGTGTGCTCAGTGAACAATGTGTTTTTTAAAGATTTTCAGGGGTAAAGGTAGCTTTTTTTCAATATTTCCATACAAATTAATACACAGCACCATGGATAGTTCCTGCCAACCTAGCAGTTCGAAAGCACCTAAAATGCAAGTAGATAAATAGGAACCACTTTGGTGGGAAGGTAACGGCGTTCCATGCGCTACGGCGTAGAATCATGCTGGCCACCATGATCGGACAAAAACGCCAGCTCACAGGCTTTGAAATGGAGATGAGCACCGCCCCCTACAGTCGGTCATGACTAGACCATTCGGTCGTGGGGAAACCTTTAACTTTTACCATGGATAGTGCAGAGTAAAAATTATGTTTTCTTTCCCATTGGCGGTCCAATGTGCCAATTTCAGTTCAGGTATATGGGAACACTTTGAGATGGTTCCAAACACATATTTACCTGAGGAGGCGGGCTGTACATTTTTCAAAATGCAAAAGAAAAAGTGTTGCGCTAACGCGCCGAAGGGAGGAAATGAACCCTGCCAGATCATGCCAATGGCCCATCTTGTCCAGCTCCTTGTAATTTACAGTGGACCACCAGGTGCCTCAGGGAGCAGACAAGGCAAGGAAGGCCAAATAAAGCCAGGAGGGAATGGGGCTGCCAGCCTTTTGTGCAGAACTTTTCAGAGACCTGCTGGTCTACATGCCAATAGGACTGAGGCACTCGGCTGTAATCCTATTGCACTTACCTTGGAGCAAATCCCTTTGAAGTCAATGGAGGCAGCATGGCAGGCAGCAGCCTCAGATCCCCAACTGGGGTCCTGAAAGTTGGTTTGGATGGTGCCATAAGTGCAATGACATAGTCTGATCAATCCTTTAAAATTTTGTTCCCTGCATTTAGAGTGCAACCCTAACTTGGAGTTAGGCTGGCACAGTTAAGCCAGCAAAGTTTGACCAGAAGAAGGGACATTGTCAAGCATGTTTGGACCACTCTCACAGCACCATCCTATTTCATGCAGAGCGCTGATGCAATGTTATTGTGCCAGAGCTATGGTGCCAACCATAGTGCCAACTCGGGAAGTGGTGGGATTTAAATAAATTAACAACCGGTTCTATGACTTCATAGCCGGAGGGAAAAAAAAACCCGAAGCCAGCTGAGGTAAGCGAGTGGGCGGGGCCTGGCCATTTAACAACCGGTTCTATAGAACCTGGGTGAACCCCCTGAATCGCACCACTGAACTCGGGGGTGCCAAGCAGCACCCTTGTGTCCACATTAACGCTCTGAAGCCGACACTAGAAGTTGTGCCAGTAGAGAGCCTCCCTTGCCCCGACTGAAGCCGGTTGGCGTAAGGGAGGCTCTGTCCCATATCTGTACAGGGATTGGTGGGAGGGAGGGAGGCGGGGTCGGGACTTGGGCAGGACATGGGTAGGCTTGGGAGGTGGGCATACGGCCACTTCCTGAGCCCAACTACATGGCTGTGAGGCCCCGATTAGGGCTGGGTTGTCTCCTCTCCTATGCAGCGTCAGATATGGCGCTGCAAAATCAGCCTCTCCATTCCAGCGCTGCATAGGATTGCACCCTGAGAGTCAGGGAGGATTATGCACGTCTGTGTGCTAGCCTATCTGAGTCCGAGAGTGGTCCAATCAATCAATCAATCAATCAATCAATCAATCAATCACTAGTATTTATATACCGCTTTTCAACACAAAGTTTACAAAGCGGTTTACAGGCAAATAATAACATTAAAGTTAAATGGCTCCCTGTCCCAAAAGGGCTCACAATCTAAAAGAATGGAGAACACTACAAGCAACAGCCACGAGAAAGACACTGTGCTGGGGTGAAAAGGGACAATTGCTCTCCCCCTGCTAAATATAAGAGGACACCACTTGAAAAAGTGCCTCTTGCCCACTTAGCAGGTATAAACATTGCTTTATAGTGTCACTTCTGCCGACCAAACTCTGCTGGCCAAATTGTGCCGCCTAACTCCAGGTAAGGATTGCACTCCCAATTGCTCATTCCATTCTAGTCAGAGACACAAATATTTTTTCCTCAAATCCATTCTTTCTATTGTGCCTTTTCTGCATGCCAAGTACATTCAGAATTGAGCTAAGCTGAACTGAGCTCAATAAAAGAAACCTGAGATGGGAGCAGAGCCAAACAGCAAGAGGAATGCAAAGTGCAGATGGACAGACCTGTGGAATCCTGTAGAGAGTCAAGATGTTGGCCATCTGCAGGGCATATTCTTTGGTGTATCCCCCAACAACCGCAATCACATCATTGCTTCTGCCACACTTGTAATTGGGTATAAAGGAGGAGCCCTGGGATGTGGTCCTTTGGTCTTTGAACAAGAGGTTCAGCATGGTCTCGTATGTGATGGCTGAATCAAACATGTTGTCATAGAAGTGGAAGCCCAAGGTGATGTTTGGCAACAGCCTGGGATTTGTATTGATCTCTTGAATGGCAAACATCAAGGATAGGGCATGTTGATTTTTTTTGTCTAACCTGCAATAAATTGGAAATGAAAGTTCTGATCAGTGGTCCTTATCTTTAGCGTCACACAAGCAAAAGCTAGAGAACATTTTACAGACACCAAATTGAGAATATGGAAATAAACTCAGAGGAGAGCCAAATTCAGTTCAATCATGCTTGGAGTCTTACAGGGATGGATGCTCAGTCCTGTAAAAACTTGGCCTAAACCTTGTATCTTTGATAGTAGGATAGTAGTACCCTTGTGAAAAAAGGGTAAATTCGCGGCAGCACTCATTTCTTCTCTTCTCATGCGTGGTGTGTCAACTGAAAAGTGTATTGTCATCTATTTGAAAGACGGCTCTGCCTTTTTTGTATGCTGATTGATTTTGACCGAATTCATATTTACTTGCATTCTACACACAAACTGATTTTTGGGGGTGTTCGGAAGTCTTCATAATTTCATTAAGATTTATTTTTATATGTATTGTAATTTTATCCTGTTTTGTTCATGGGGGGACCCAAAACAGCTTACAACAGTTCATCAAGAACAGAAAATTCTATTACCTGCACCCTGCCCCCAAATAGGCACACGAGACCAAGACTTGGACTTAACAGGCCTCTTTATTAATATACTGAACAGCAACATATTTTAACTTGCAGCTGAGCAACTCAACAGTAAACATTCGGGACTGCCCCCAGCAGTTCAAGCCCACGGCCCGCCAGCCCTGCACCCACGCACCACAAGGGGGCGGGGCAAACTGTGGCACTGCACTACTGTGCGTCACTGTGAAAATCATAAAATCGTCGGTGACGCTCAAACTGAGGGGCCGGACAGCTCAAACCTGCACATGCGCACAAGCTCACTGTGCCCCTCACCAGCGATTCGTTGCTGGTCTGACCAAGCCCTCTCCAGCTACACAGGGTAGGCAGGGCAAGGTCCCCGATACACGAGGCGCATCTGGGCTACTATCCAAAGGCACTCCCAGGTCACAAATGGGGACATCAATGAGACCCCACCCCCACCCCAGACTAGCACGGATAAGAAACGATAGGAAAAAATACGCAGATGACGGCATCAGGATCTTGTTTTATGTCCTTGCTTTGATCTTGTGTTGATTCATGTCTTGCTTTGATCTGTTGCATCTCTCCTTTCCCATCAGTCTTTTAAATAAACTCATGGCAGGTTTAATTCTAAGTTAAGCCTCACTTCAAAAAAAAAAAAAAAAAAAAAAAAA
>JAJKFI010011501.1:0-33905 GCA_029204185.1 Lerista edwardsae
TAATAATAATAATAATAATAATAATAATAATAATAATAATAATAATACTGTATTTATATATTGCCTTTCTCATCGTTGGGTTTCTCCTCTGACTTCATTGAAGGTGGTTTGCATAGGCAAGCTTACTCACCCCATAAAGAGGTTGTTACAATTTTAAATTCTATTATTACACAGAAGTATCTTCCATTTTAATTGTTATCCCACCCAGAGAGCAATCCTAACCTGGCGTTAGGCCAGTACAGTTAGGCCAGCAATATTTGGTGTCACACTGGCCACATTAAAAGCCTGTTTGGAGTCAAGTGTCTCAGAGTCAGAGAGGATGGTGCATTTCTGTGTTCTGAAGTCTCTGACTCCAAGAGTGGACCAAACATTGCTGGCCTAACTGTGCCGGCCTAACTCCAGGTTAGGATTGTGCCCTAAGTAAAGTACTTGCAAAGACATTCTATAAAATGCTGGAGTTCACTCAGTGCCTATAACATATACATATATTTATTGCTTTATCATTTTCATTCCTGTACCTTTTAGTTCAGTGGCTTATAGGTCCTGAACTACTACAATTCTCTGCTTTAGCCAGAGAAACTTTCTATTATGCTAATCAATGTGGGAACTATAAGAATCAGTGTCAGGGACATGCAAAAATGGGTCCGAAAGACAAATTATTCATTCATCTGAGAAGGAACAAACAAAAATATCCTAAATAACCAACAGCTTTTCAAAGCATATTTCATGCCCACCTTGGAGCACATATGGTAGACCCCAATCAACCCAATTTGCAAACCATTTGGATGGAATTGAAATAAATCAAAATCATCCTGCAGCATTTGTAGAACTCTATCAGTGTTCCTTACAAATGAAACTCATATAAGTGAAAAACATCAATACTTTCCAAGAAGAAAAAGGATGTTGAGGCTTTTGTTTGTTTGCTTGTTTGTTTTTGCTCAAATGCTATTTTACCTGTGGAATTTTGTAGATGCTCGACTGAATAGCCATGTGAAGTGAGCTTTCAGAATCCAGTCCCCCAATGACAGCTATCAGGTGCTGGTGCTTGTCACATTTGAAGTTCGGGACAATCCTTTCCCGAGTGGAAAGAAGTTTCAAGGTGTTCTGATGAGTCATCCGTGCATCTAAGTAACCATCATAAATCTGGAATCCAAGACTGACATTTGGTAGGATCTTCAGGTCTTCATTGATCTCCTTCACAGCAAATGCCAAGGACAGGACATGTTGGTAATGCTTTGGGGCTGGACTAAAAGAAAAGTCACATTTTGTAAAGATCAGCTATTCATCTTTTCGATCTATGAATCTTTGTGCAAGCATTTCCATCACACACATTATCATAGCCTACTGTCATTAGGACCAAGAAAAAAGAGGAGGAGGAGGAGAATAGAATAGAACATAGTGCAATCTTTCTTCATCCCTAAGTAATAGATTGATACAATTAATATCTATACAAACTTTTTTTTCTTTCTCCACACTAGAAAGAAATATATTATGAAGACCTCATGCCAGTTCTGAAATCAATAACATTCAGGCCATAGACATAGAATATCTGGACGTAGTTCAGATATAGTTAACTGCATGCCAAATCTGTTTATTTCAATCATTTCATTACTGGTTTATTTGTTTCTCAAAATTTATTTATAAGATTTATATAGATTTTATAAGATTTATAAATTTATAAGATTTCTCAAAAACACCTGTATTTTAATTGATGGTGCTAAGAAATGCTTTACTTTGGATAATGCTTTCCCACTGGATATATTTCAAAGTATAGCAAAAACTGTATAAAAATGGGACATTCTGTTGAACACATTCTAATGGATCTCTCCAGTGAAGCTGATAATTGTACAGTGGATGAAAAGCAAAGACTCAGAAAGGAGTTAAATGAACAGATGGGTCACATTGTTTTAAATCAATCTTATTGATTTACTGGGCTACTGGTACCGGGTGCAAGGGAGTGGCAACAGGATGCAAGCATCTTGTTGTCTCATGCCTCCCTGGGGCACCTGGTGGGCCGCTGTGAGATACGGGAAGCTGGACTAGATGGGCCTTTGGCCTGATCCAGCAGGACTCTTCTTATGTTCTTATGTTCTTATATTATTCAGGGTGCAATCCTAATCTGGAGTTAGGCTGGCACAAGTCTCTTGTGCCGGCCCAGGAGTGCTGCAAATGCACCGGGAGGGAGGGTGGTGCATGTGCAGGCTTCCCTGACTCCACAAGTTATGTAAATGTGCTCTACGGCACATTTGAGACACTCCTGGGCCAGCACAAGAGATTTGTGCCAGCCTAACTCCAGGTTAGGATTGCACCCTCATAGACAGTTTGACATCTGACATTGCCAGAGATCTGCGGAGTTGCAGGGCAAGCTTTGACATTATGTGCAATGAAACGTGAAGTGAGATTATAGCTCAGAGCTAGAGCATGTGTTTTACATGTTGAATGTTTAAGAAAAAGCATCTCCAATTTGAGTAGAGAATGTTGCTTGCCTGAAACCCTGGAAAATGCAAAAAACTAGATGGACCAACAATCTGCGTAGGGTGCAATCCTCACCTGGAGTTAGGCAAGCACAAGTCCCTTGTGCCAGCCCAGGAGTGTTGCAAAGGCACCGTAAAGAGCGTTTGGACCACTCTCGGAGTCAGGGAGGACGGCACATGTGCCTAACTTGACGTTCGGATTGCACTCTTTGCGTTAGAGGCAATTTCCTACATTCCACAGAAGACAGAAGCACATTAAAGGTCACAGGAAAGATATAGTGAAAGACGTCTGATGTGCAAATGAGAAAGGGCAAGCTTATTGTATTGAAGAAAATATATTTATTGCATAATCCTCAGTAAAGTTTTCTCCAAAGAATGGTCAAATTAAGCTCAGTTGCACCTACTCTCTAAAAGCATATGTGCATGATCTCAGCCTTGTACAATCATACCTCCCCTCCCAAAAAAAAAAAATCAAATTCTTAACATGCAAGTCCCTCTATGATATCTTTCTAAAAGATATTATCTGAATTGCTGAATGTTACATGATTGTGAAATGGATTTCCTTACAGGAGCTCATTTATCAACTTTGTTTCAGGGTGGTCCCTGAAAGAAATTTCTTCAAATAGGCAGCCAAACTGAGAAACAATCGCTCCAATGATGAGATCTCCTCTCTGATGATACTTGTATGGGAGCTGGGAGGGATCAGTAATGGTACACATGTTAGTCTGTGCCTTGCATTCAGTTGGAGGAAACTGCAAGCCCAGAATGAGCAGCATCAGTAACAATATCCCTGCCATTTGGAGGCATCTCTTCTCAGAATGTCCACACTCTCTCTCACCCACCAGGAGATGGGTTATGATAGCATTGGTCATTGACTCCAGAATCTGTTGCTGAACTAAGATGAGACTGATGCTGCCCTCAACGTTCTCAGTTTCTTAACAGAGGATAGCACATAGGTGCTATATTATGTAAGTGTTCAGACTTGGCTATTCTGTGCTCTTGTGGCTTTAGAAAATCCATGTGGGATTTGCCTGGATGGAGCATGACTTAATCATAGTTGAAGTTAATTGCAGGTTTTCAAATTATCGTTTCAGACAGTTGTGCTAATCGAGATTACATTTGCATCAGGCAAGGAAAAGAAAATGTTTGCTGAGTTGCAGAACGCAATCCTAACCTGGAGTTTGTTGTATTTGTTCAGTCGCTAAGTTGTGTCCGACTCTTTGCGACCCCATGGACCACAGCACGCCAGGCCTCCCTGTCCTCCACTAGCTTCCTGAGTTCGCCCAATTTCATGTTCACTGCTTCAGTGACACTATCTAACCATCTCATCCTCTGCTGCCCCCTTCTCCTTTTGCCTTCCATCTTTCCCAGCATGAGGGTCTTTTCTAAAGAGTCCTCTCTTCTCATGAGGTGGCCAAAGTATTTGAGATTCAGCTTCAGTATTTGTTCTTCTAAGGAGCAATCAGGCTTGCCTTCCTGTAGGATTGCCCAATTGGATCTCCTTGCAGTCCAGGGGACTCTCAAGAGTCTTCTCCAATACCATAATTCAAAAGCATCTATTCTTTGGTGCTCTGCTTTTCTTATGGTCCAGCTCTCACATCCATACATTGCTACTGGGAAAACCTTAGTTTTGACTATGTGAACCTTTGTTGGCAGGGTGATATCTCGGCTTTTTATTAAGTTGTCTAGGTTCACCATCGTGTTCCTCTTAAGAAGTAAACGTATTTTAATTTCATGGCTGCAGTCACCATCTATGGTGATCTTGGAGCCCAGGAAGATAAAGTCTGTCACTGCTTCCATTTCTTCCCCTTCTATTTGCCAGGAAGTGATGGGAGTGGTTGCCATGATCTTAGTTGTGTGTTTTTTAATGTTGAGCTTCAAGCCAATTTTGGCACTTTCCTCTTTCACCCTCATCAGAAGGTTCTTTAGGTCTTCCTCACTTTCTGCCAGTAGAGTGGTATCGTCTGCATATCTGAGGTTGTTGATCTTTCTCCCAGCAATCTTGATTCCAGCCTGTGAATCATCCAGCCCAGCCTTTCTCATGATGTACTCTGCATATAAGTTGAATAAGCAGGGTGACAGTATACAGTCTTGTCGTACTCCTTTCCCAATTTTAAGCCAGTCAGTTGCTCCATCTCCAGTTCTCAGATAAGGTGGTCTGGTACTCCCATCTCTTCAAGAACTTGCCACAGTTTGTTGTGATCCACACAATCAAAGGCTTTAGCGTAGTTAATGAAGCAGAAGTAGATGTTTTTTTCTGGAACTCTCTTGCTTTCTCCATGAACCAGCAAATGTTGGCAATTTGATCTCTTGTTCCTCTGCCTCTTCGGAAACCAGATTGTACTTCTGGTAGTTCTCGATTCACATCTTACTGAAGCTTAGCTATCACCTTGCTAGCGTGTGAAATGAGTGCAATGGTGCAGTAGTTCAAGCAATCTTTGGCATTGCCCTTCTTTGGGATTGAAATATAAATTGATCTTTTCCAATCTTGTGGCCACTGCTGGGTTTTCCAAATTTGCTTGCATATGGAGTGCAGCACTTTGACAGCATCATCTTTTAAGATTTTGAGTAAGCTTTGTTGTTAGTGATGCTTTCTAAAGCCCACTGGACTTCACACTCCAGAATGTCAGGTTCGAGTTCAATGACTCCACCATTGTGGTTGTCAGGAATATTTAGATCAGCCTTACATAGTTCCTCTGTGTATTCTTGTCACCTCTTCTTAATCTCATCTGTTTCTGTTAGGACCTTGCTGTTTTTGTCCTTTATTGTGCCTACCCTAGCATGAAATTGTCCTTTGATATTTCCAAATTTCTGGAAAAGATCTCTAGTCTTTCCCATTCTATTGCTTTCCTCTATTTCTTTGCATTGCTCATTTAAGAAGGACTTCCAGCCTAGCTAGGCCAGCAAAGTTTGGCTGGCACAAGGGGCACCATAAGGCATATTTGGACCACTCTCAGAGTAAGGGAGGATATCGCACATCTGTGTGCTGGCATCTCTGACTCCCAGAGTGGGCCAAATGTGCTTTACAGCAGCCCTTGCGCCAACCAAACTTTGCTGGCCTAACTATGCCAGCCTAACTTTAAGATAGAATTGTGCTTTCAATGATGACAGTGGGGCATGAGGGATTCTAAAAAACCTAGTTAGAAGCATGGGTTAACAAACAACTGCATGCCCAGTACATCAATAATAGAGAAGGTGAAAATGATATGAAAATGAAATGGGAGTGGTTATGAAATAGGCTACTGGACACACTTACATTTGCTGAAGAACAGGAATTAATAATTAATTAAGGCAAAAGTAGAAAAAGTTCTCGAATGTAGACAATGTAAAGTAAATGTACACTAAGAAAAGAAAATGAGAAGACCATCGGACATATTATTAGTGGGTACAGTAAGATCACTTACATTTCATTTCATTTACAAGAAATGACATGACAATGTCACTGCAGTATTACACTGGAATTTATGCCAAATGTATGCAATAGAATTGGCAGAAAAATGGTGGAAACACAAGCCAAAAGAAAATTGGTTGAAAATGAGCCAGTTAAGATGATGTGAGACTTTAAAATTCAAACAGGTAGGAGAGCATAACATGCTAGATATAACTAAGGCTGAAAAAAAGTAAATTTTATTAATGTGGAAATTCTTGGAGGGGAGAATTGAAGAAAAAGAACTGAAAATGATCACAAAATATAAAGACTGAGAAATCAAATTCCAGAATCACTGGAGAAAGAAAGCAACAACAAACCAAGTAGTATTCAGAGCACTAGGTGCAACTCAAAAGACCCAAATGAAACATCTGGGCAATGCTGAAATAGATAACAATTGGACAGATGTGGGCAGGCACTCTACTGGGAACATGCCACATATTGTGATAATACATCAGTAGTTCCTAAATTCTTGACTAGAACTTGAATTAATATCCAAAAACAGACCCAATAAGTTTGTTGTTGTTGTTGTTGTTGGTTTATCGTTATCATCCTCCTCCTCCTCCTCCTCCTCCTCATCATCATCATTATTATACCTATGCACGGTCACTACAGATATAGTGACTGGTATACTCTGAGCATCGGGTACTTCTCAAGGACCTAGGATATTCAGAGGTACAATTATGTGGGCAGTCCCTAAAAGGGCTGCATTTTGTATAGCTGAGATTTCTGTGCATTCGAGTGCTTTAAGATGTTGCTTAAGTCTCGTTGGGACTGTGCCCAATGCTCCTATTACAAATGTGCCAACATTACAATTGGCACTATTATTATTGTGATGATGATGATGATGATGATGATGTGGTGGTGGTGGTGGTGGTGGTGGTGGTGGTGAATACCATAGAATAATGAATGAATAATGCATGAAGGCCAAACTAGGACCTACTTTACTTCCAGATAATATAAAAGAAAATATATGAAGCACATTCTTAGTCCTTTCTCTTTCTGAGCTGATCTTTGCTGTTCAGCTCAGGCCTCAGAATAATTATGTAGCATTTGGGGGAAAAGATGCAGCCCAGCAACCCAGCACTGGAGGCCAAGATAGAGAAGATCTCCACAGCCACCATGGACTTACCCTTGGTGCTCAGGTAAGATGGAACAAAAGACAACCAAACACTACAAAAGACCAACATACTGAACGTGATGAATTTGGCTTCATTGAAACTGTCTGGTAACTTTCTGGCTTGGAAAGCTACAGTGAAGCTGATCATAGCCAGAAATCCCAGGTAGCCCAGAACACAATAAAACATAGTGATGGAGCCTTCATTGCATTCTACCACAATTTCTTCAGCCAGGGAGTCCATATCCAAATCTGGAAATGGAGGAGCAGTGCAGAGCCACACGGCACAAATATTGACTTGAATCAGGGAGCAACCAAGGATGATGGAGTTGGCCAGTCTTTTGCCCACCCATTTCCTCATCCTGGATCCTGGCTTGGTGGCCATGAAAGCCAGAACCACAGTGATGGTTTTCGCCAAGACACAAGAAACAGCCACTGAGAAAACCAGACCAAAAGATGTTTGCCGTAAATAACACATTACTGGCTGAGGCTGTCCAATGAACAGCAAGGGACATAGGAAACAGACTAATAATGAGACAAGCAAACAGTAGGTGAGGTCTCGATTGTTGGCTTTGACGATTGGACTGTCTTGATTCTTAATGAAGATTTTGAGCACCAAAACTGTGATCAGAGAGAAAGACAACACTAATGCAACTAATGTTATTCCCAATGGTTCTGTGAAAGAGAGACAATTAAGATCCTTGGGAGTGCAGTGATCTTGATTCTTGTCTGCAAATTGACCTTTTGGACATTTGACACAGTCATCCATGTCTGAAAATAAACACAGTTAATGACAGAAAGTAGGGTCTCTAACACTAACTGTCCTCATCAAATTAAATCAAGATGTCCATGCTAATGAAACAACACCAACAACAGCAACAGCAACAGCAGCAACAGCAGCAACAACAGCAGCAGCAGCAGCAACAACAACAACAACAACAAACAAACAAACAAACAAACAAACAATTTGGTATTTATACACCAACTTTCTTGGTCATTGGATTGCTCCTTTGACTTTAATTCAAGGCAGTTCACATAAGCAGGCTTTTTTTCTAAACCCTGAGGGTTTGTTTGTTTGTTTTTACAAATAATCTTTCTAATAGAGGTTCTAATCTTTCAAGAACAAGCGCATTCAGATGGATCTTTCCCAGTCTGGTTTTTCTTGCTGGCCTCACGATTGCTTCCCACGCTGGCTGATAAACGGTTGATAGATAGCTTCTCCACTCTCACTGAAAAAAATACCTACCATTTCAACTCTTCTCCTAAAGAAGGCAGCTGGAGACAGCTCAGCTCAGTTCAGCTTATCATTTGCATTCACAGAAGCTTCTGGTGGTCTCGAATTGGCATCTTTTGGATCTTATCATTGGGCTTAATAGTGGCTCTACCCTCTGGACCAAACCTCCTGCCCAAACTTCCCCTTCTGTCTTTCTACCATAAAATTCCCAAGTTTCAAGCCCCAGTTACTTCTTGAACCATAGTACTGAACATATGGCTGCAATCTTATCCATACTTGCCTGGGAGAAAGCCCCACTGAAGACAGTGGAACTTACTTATGAATAAACATGTATAGGATTGCCTTATATGTCTCCTACCTTTCCGATCTGAAATCTTCCCTTCTGGACAGGGATGACAGTCATAGCAACAGAATGGCTTGCCTTCCTGCTTTTTTCTGCTGTAACCTGGATTGCACTGTTCATTACATACAGCAGTGGGCGGCACCTGTATTTAAAAAGAGAAGAATATGTATTGCTTCTCTACTTAGTAAATGCTATTCTCATCTAAGATTGAACTTGTTTCTCTTTGGAGGGTGAAAGAATAGCTTACAGGGGGCCACATATCTGTGGACCCCGTACCTACAGTTTCAGATATCATGGATATGGAGACCCTTCCACTCACACACCCGGCACCCAATTACCTGGTTTAAAGACTTACTGGGTAAAGAAATCTTCCTTAAACTAAGGAAGTGTAGGCAGTGTAAGCCTGCAAGCTTACAATGCTTTGCAAGCTGCCTCCCAGCAGCTAGCACACCTGCAAACAACTGAAGGAAGTCAACACGTAGTGCTAACTTCACTTCCTCTTGACCTCCTCCTGCAGAAACACTTCCAAAAAGTCAAAGGAGGTCAGAAAGAGCACTCCCATTGACCTCCAATTTTTTTGCAAGGTTCTGACGTTTTCCAGAACTCTTGAAAAACTTTTGCAAATGTTTTTGCAAATGTTCTTGCAGTCGAAATGCTTGCCCCCCCCAAAAAAACCTCTGATGAGGTCAACAGGAAGTGAAATTAGCTATCTTTTAAATATATCTTTTAAATAGGCCTCCTGGTATCCATTGTATCCATGAATAACTGAAACTGTAGATACTGGGCACACCTGTATTCTGATTCAAATTTTTGGTAGTGTTTCAGATCTTTGTCAGGCAAGATCTTACAAGAAATACATACAACAAATTCAGATTTTGTTGAGGTCCAGAAATGCAGTCACTGACTTCTGTAATTAATTTCCAAGATGTGTGGATAAACACAAACAAATAGATGTGTTTGTTTCTGGTGATTAAGGTAGGATTTCAGCCTAACAGTACCATTCCATAATAGGCGTAGCACCTCGGTGCGCCCATGCTGTGTTGCCCCTGTGTTGGCCGAAGCCAGCTGGCGCAGAGGCAAAACTGTGGGGGAGGGAGGGAGGGAGGGAGGGAGTGGGTGGGGGGAGAGTGTTTCTGGGTGGGCTGTGGGCATGCCGGCCCGGGAGGGGGTTGGGCCCAGGATTTAGCATAAGACTGAATTCTAGACCCATTCAGAAGGCCGTGCGGCCCGATTCAGGCCGCGCAGTCTCCTTGGATCTGCGCCTGCTATTTAGCTGACACAGATCTGAGGAGTGCATTGTGGAGGCTAGTGCCTCCCCTCATGCAAGGGCAAAAACACGTGCGCGTGTGTGTGAGCCCACCTGATTTAACATATGGTGCCATGTGATGGCCTCCGCATTAATAGTGAACTCTTTGCCAGGGAAAGCCTGTGGATCCATCACTCCTACTTTCACCCTCAAGAAGGACTGGTTTGGGAAAGTCACCCAGCTGATCAGGTCAAATCCAGCTACTAATTCGTGCTCCTCATCAAAAGACACCATGTCTCCAGCACTGTTATTAAATGAGATGCTCCTCAGGAATTGGTGAAACTGGATCAAAACAGATCATGGAAGACATTTGTTTCCCAATATGCTTGACTTTCCAACAGTACAATGACTCTCAACCAATGTCTCAAAGCTTCCTTGTAGGAATCAATAAGTTTCCTTGGGGCTTCCTTGGGCCTCAAAATGATTTTTTAAAGGCATATAAATGTCACTTCCAGTTTTGCCCCAAACTTGGAAGTGGCTTTTTTCTTCTTCTAACATTCTGTAGTCATTCATGGGCAGATGCACACGGCCTCTGCAGAGCTCAAAAGAGCCTCCGGAAGCTCCATGTTGTCTGGCACCACAAGTTTGGAAATTGTGGGTATTCAAATCTGTGGATGCCAAACCTGCGGATAATGAGGGGGGCAACTACGTTCCAACAACGTATTTCTGGTCACAAAAATACCACCAAACGACTAAATAAAGTCCAAAATCTCTTGTATTACTTAACATTGAAATAAATGTGATCTATACAATACATACATTTATGTGGGAGTGTGGGAGGAAACCGGAGTACCCCTGCAAACACGTAGAAAACAGATACCTTACACAGAATAGTGGCCTCAGTCTGGTTTTTTTAATTGCTTATAGGGAAAGAGGATTATCTGTATTATGCTGATCTCCTATCCAATCAAAGAACCCTGTATCAGATAGAGCTGTACTGTCTGATAATTTAATAATTCCCCTCATCAGCTTTTTTGGTAAGTAAAAAGTTGTTTACTGTAGACTCCGTGTTAGTCTACAGGCCGGATGTGAGTAGCTTTCAATATATACCTTGGACAGAAACATTTTGGTGGTACATGTGTGACAAGTGAAAAAGGAAAGTAAGGTTTTGAAAAGAGGGCATAAGATTCAGCTTGTGCAACTGCTGCCAGATTGAAGCCCTTCCTCATGATGTCCACTGATTCTTTCCCTTACTTACCCTGCTACTGCCCTTCCCCTACAATGAACCTTCATCTGTCTGGCTTTTGGACTCCACAGGTCATCAGTAGCCAATTTATAGGAGTGGGGCAATGTCCCACTGCTGTAAATTTGCTAATAGAACCAGGCTGTAATTTAATTTAAAAGCGTGTACCTATGAACTGAACAGAAGGACTGGTTTTCTGCTCTTTGGATATCACAATGAACAAGGGAGCTGATTTACAAGTGGAATATTACCTGTGAACATTGCAGATTTGGAGGGAACCATCTATATTTGCCCCCCATTGATCTCAGCTTAGGCTTAAATGAGGACATCCTTTGCAATGCATGTGCTACAGCATGGACCGCGTTGTAGACGCTGTAACTGTGGCCAGTCATGCTCATTTCAAAAAGGGTCCCTGGGAGGTTCTCCAACCTCTCTTGGCCAGTGCAGATATCACTGCTCTCTTTGCCTTCATCAGAAAATGAGCAATCAAATGCATATTTCCAGAAGACCCTGATGAAATCATCTCCGTTTTGTAAGCTGCGGGATGTGGGCTGTAGGGATTGAAGGAATTCTGAAAACCCTAATACTTCATTAGAATGAATTGCAAAGGACAAGGCTCCATGGAAGACTTGTACATCAAGCTCCCTTTCTACTATTACTGCTGAGAAATCCCACCGGGCTGTCATAATCCACACTTTGCCTATAGAAGTCTCTGAAACATCATCAAACATTGTAATAATATATATTATCCATTTCAAAAGGCTCGTGGTCTGAGTTTCTGCATTGACAATAATAACTTGCAATTCAGGTTTAATTATTGGCAGGAATCCAGCTACAAAAGGGTTTACTGGATTTAGTATCTCTTGTCTTTGTGCTATGTCAAACAGCTGACCTACTACTGGCATTTTTTGACTGAAGGCTGTACAGATCCCATGGTCAGACAGCATTTTTGTCATGGTCTGTACAAATTTTTCTCCATCATCATCGTCCGAGGCAATGATCCCAACCCAAGTCCAGTGGAAATGCTTAAGTAGACGGACAATCCCTCTGTACTGATGAATTTCATTGGGGACCATTCGGTAAAAGGAAGGGAGTTGCAATTTAACATTCCTCATTGGAAATGATACACAATAGGCAATCTGAGGATCAATAAGAATGTTGTAATAATTTTTAGAATGAGGGGTCAGATAATAAGCCATAATTAATCCAGTCAAATATCTACTGAGAAGAATCATATTCTGAAATAAAAATGTCACTGCTATTAGCATGGGAAGAATGTAAATGGATTTAGGGCCCAATCCCGAGCCTCTTAGCATCAGTGGTGCAGCTCTGGGTGGTGTAAATGTGCCATAAAGAATATTTACAGCACTGGGGAGTAAGGAGCGCTGGCAGGGGATGGAGGTGCTTCTCTACTGCCAATGGCCACCTTGGGGCAGGGAAAGGTGAAACTGATGGGGGGACAGGAGGATTGGGCGTAGGAGGGAATTGAGATGGTGGCAGCCTCCGGTTCTATATGTTATCTTCCATCTCAAGCCGGGAGGCCCAACACTGGCCTCCTTGAATCTGCACCCAAGAACCAAGGAGACCCATGGCCACTGGCTACAGTCTTCCTGGGATAAGGGTGAAAACACTCCCTTCCCCCATGGAGACCTCCAGGGGGACCCCAGCAGCCTCAGCATCCAGCAGTCACCATTTCAGAGCTTATGGAGCTCTGGGCACCATCGGTTTAAGGATTGGTCTGCTAATAGCTAATGAACAACTATTATGGATGGCTTCTGCCTTTCCTTTCTCTCCTTGCTCAAGGCATGTTTTATTGCTTAAAAACAATAATAAATTGATCAAACATCTATAGAGATATTGTTCATATTGTCTGAAATACTGTCGGAGCACTAAGCAAAGCGGAATACCATGAAAGGCTTGCTTAAAGACAGAAGTTTACATGCCCCTTTGGAACACAGCATGCCACTTTTGGTCCTGATTGCAACTAGATTTATAGGGAATCTTTCTTATGGAGGACCTGGTATGGCAGGGTAATTTTCACACTAGGTCAGCTTATTGATCAGGACCAGGAATTTTTATCCTTTGAGAGAACAGTATGATCTTCCAGAATTGGCATGCTGGCAATATTTACAACTGTGGCATTTCCTGGTGTCTAAATTCAGTCCTCCAGCATGATCAGCAGTAAAACTTAAAATTAAAAATTAAATTGGCAAATCATTTGGCTGGAACTGAAAGAAATCAAAAACGTCTTGCACTGTTTGTAGAAATTTAGAAATGTCCCTAAGTATAAGAGAAAAATGCTCAATACTCATAGAGATCAAGAGCTTCCAGAATTGCATGCTGTTGTACCTGCGGAATCTTGTAGATGCTTAGTTGAGTTGCTATGTGAAGAGAGATTTCGGAATCCAGTCCCCCAAGGACAGCTATCAGATGCTGGTGCTGGCCACATTTGAAGTTGGGGACAACCTTTTCCTGGGTGGAAAGCAGCTTCAGGGTGTTCTGGTGAGTCAACCTTGCATTTAAGTAACTGTCATAAATGTGGAACCCGAGGCTGACATTTGGTAGGATCTTGGGGTTCTCATTGATCTCCTTCACAGCAAATGCCAAGGACAGGACATGTTGGTAGTTCTTTGGAATTGGCCTAATGGAAAATCACATTTAAACATATATTCCATTATAAAAATAAATAAAAATAAATAAATAGTTCATTGATATCCCAGTCCTATCACCTGTGGCCAACAGTGCAACTAGTAATGGCACTGCTTCATGGCAGAGGCTGCTTCATAGCATTAGCAAAACAGCTGCCACTGCAAAAAATCCACTGGCCAAGATAAGCTGGTGCAAGAAGTTGAAGGGAAGCAGAGAGGGTGGATCATAATGGGGTGGGTCAAATGACTGACATGGAAGTGGGTGAATCTGATTCAGGAGGGGGTGGGTCCAGTGGCAGCAACACATGTCAAATCCTGACCTTCTCCCTGGGCCTGATCCTTCTCCCTGGGCCTTCATGGATCAATAGGGACTTGTGCCAATTATTACTGATTCATGCCTGTGTTTCCCTCTAGCGGCTGCTGCAGCGTACCTTGGGAACAGGGGCCAAATATCCCCTGTCCCGCAGGAGACCTCCAGTGTCCAGAAATTCCACCCACAATTCAGCTGTTGCCGTGCCAATGTTGCTACATTGCCCCGCAGGAATTTTAGTAGGATTGGGCTGCCAACTATTTATACCAGTCTAAACTATACCAGTTCTTACCTGGGTCACCTGTCTTCCTTTTTGTTGCTGAGGTTTTTTCCCCATCGTATTCCATGACAGTGCAACATATAATGATGGTGTCCTGCCAGTTCTAAAATCCAAATAAAATTCATGGGCCTCATTCAGGTAAAGTTAAGTGCAAGTGAATTATGTGGGTTTCATTTGGCTCATTAGGGACAGATTCATCGCCCCCAACCTACTCCCATTAAAAGCAATGGTGCTCAGAAATGCAGGACTCTGGATGGGTCACATCTGCCTTGTTCTACAGCATCGTCTTTGGAGTTGCTAATACGGGTATTAAACATTTCCACTGTTGCTTAAGATAACAGAACCTGTCTACAGACTCACAAGCAGTGATGTCATCTGGTAATGAAGAATGGGAGCTCTGGGCAGGACTTACGCGTGATTGGCAGCCTGTCCGTTCCGTTCCGCGGCTGCCCTGGCCTCGGGGGGGGCTGCCCCCCCACTGCTCGCCCAGGCACCCGGCACGCCCCCCCTGCCCCCCCTGGCAAGCAGGCACCCCACCGAGGCCAGGGCAGCGGTCCCGTTCTTCATTACCAGATGACATCACTGCTCACAAGTGCCTGAAGATTTCAGGGGCGGCGGGGTGGTGGTGGTGGTATTTCATCTTGCCCTGTTTCACTCTGTCTAGGATCTGGCCACTTCTTCCTCTGACTTCTGCATTTTCTGGATGAAGCCAACGCCAGGAGGAAAAATTCCCAACTAGAGCTTCTAGTATCTGGCTCTATTAAGAAGAAATGGTGGCAGTGGCCAAGAGCACAATCCTAAACTGGAGTTAGGCCGGCATAAGCTAAGCCAGCAAGTTTGGCCAGTACAAGGGCCACCATAAAGCATGTTTGGACCACTCTTGGAGCCGGGGAGGATGGCTCATGTCTGTGTGCTGGCCTCTCTGACTCCGAGAGTGGTCCAAACATACTTTACGGTGGCCCTTGTGCTTGCCAAACTTTGCTGGTTTAGTTTATGCTGGCCTAACTCAGTTTAGGATTGCGCCCTTAGTGTTCACTACAACAAAACAGCTGACATCATTAATCATGATTGGATATACTTAAAGTGTAGCAGGAATTGTATTGAAAATGTTAAATAAAACATGTAAACATATTTTTTTAAAAAAAAACATCACATCCATTACATTCTAATGGATCTCTATAGGGAAGTATACGGCTACACAGTTTATAAAGCACCAATTCAGAAAGGAGTTAAATGAACAGATGACTCATGCTATTTGCAATCAACCCTTTTTCTTCCAAGGCTATAGGTAGCTCAACAGCTATCACTGCCAGAGATCTGTGGAGATATAGGGCAGCAGTTCCCAAACTATGGGTCCGGGACCTACCACTGGGTCATGACCTAATTTTCAATGGGTTGTGAAACTGACAGGTTAGATTAGGCTTCGTGCATTAAAGGTTAAACAACCCGCTACTTGGGGGGGGAGCACTGCTGCCCAATCACCATTATAGCCACAGAGGCTTGAGTGGCTGGTAAAGTGAAACTATTTTTAAGGTGGGTTCTGATGCTAAAAAGTTGGGCATAGGGGAATATTTTGTATTATGTGGAATGAAATACACAGAGAGGTTACCGCTCAAGGCTACAGCATATGCTTTGCATGCTGAAAGGTCAGTAGTGAGCATTTCCAAGTCGGGTAGAGAAAATTTCCATCCCAAACAGTTTTCAGATAGAGCCAATAATGCCAAATTAGAAGGCATACCAGTGTAAAGGGATACAAAAGGCAATGTCCTACCTTCCTAGGAAACCAGAAATGCATTAAAGGATTCAGGAATGAAGAAATGAAAGACATGAACTCATGCGATAATAGAAAAGACAAGCACATTATACAAGAAAACAGATCTCCTGCAAAAAAAGCATGCATATTAAGAAGCCAGTCCCTCTAATATCAGGCGGCCCTACGCTCTAGCTGTGTGTTCTTGATTGCAGCTTTATTCAATTTTTGAAAGCGCACCCCTAATAAATGTAAGTGCATATTTCAAGCAAACCAATCTGAAACAAACTGTGTCCCAAACAGGCCAGTCCCTGCATGACATATTTCTAATGGATATGAGCTGAACTGCTGAAGCAGGAATGGATGTCCTTACAGGAGCTCATTGATCAGCTTGGTTTTAGGGTCTTCACTGAACAAAATATCATCAAAAAGAAGGCCAAACTGTGAAACGATTGCTCCGATGATGAGATCTCCACTCTGACTATACTTGTATGGAAGCTGGGAGGGATCAGTGATGGTGCACATAGCAGTCTGTGCCTTGCATTCAGTGGGAGGAAACTTCAGGCACAGAATGAGCAGCAACAGCAGCAGAAATTTCCCTGCCATTTGGGGCAAATCTCCTGAGACTTTCCACTTTCTCTCGCCCACCAGTAGCCCCGTGACAATGCCTGGAAACTTTGGTTAAACTGAGACTGTTGCTGTCCTTGCTGTTAATAGCTTCTCAATCAAGGAACAAAGCATTTGGTTGACATTTTTTTATAAGTTCTACGACTGGGCTATTGCTTGTGCCTGCCGCCTCAAAACTCCTTGTGGGATTTCCCTGGATGTCAAATGGTAATTGAAGTTAATTATCGGTTTCCAAATCATCCTTTCAAACTATTATATTGGTTACTGTTATTTTTGCACCAGAGAGGGAAAAGAAAATATCTGGTGGATGATCTCAGTAATGTCTTTGTGGGGCATGGGATGACCGTACACTTAGGTCATCTGGGGGGGGCCCTTCTGACTGTGCCGCCACCAGGAAAGGTGAGGGGGATGGCAGCCAGGAATAGGGCCTTCTCAGTGGTGGTGCCCCCGATTTTGGAATACCCTCCCCTTTGAATTAAGAACTGCTCCCTCTTTGGCAACATTCCGGTGGGGGTTGAAGACTTTTTTATTTAAACAAGCCTTTAGTTTTTGACAGGCTAAAACTGGCATTTTGTATTCTCTTCTTTACATTGGATCCACGGAGCTTGCTGTTTTAAATTTTAACTGCTTTAAATACTGTTTTAACATTGTTTTTAATTGTAAACATTGTGATTTATTGTATTTTTAATGTTGTAAGCAGCCTTGGGTGCCCATGGGGCATAGAAATTAAATAAACAACAACAACAACAATAATGGGAGGCATACTGCAGATTCAGAAGGACCAAGCCAGGTGAAAAGCCAATAGCCAAACAAACAAGAGGTATCTTGCATAGAAGCATTGGGGGGGGGGGGTTGATGATCCCAGAAGCAAACTCCATTTGCTGCATTTTTTGCTAATCTTTTCTATCATTGTCTTACACCTTGTGGCAATCGAGATTACTTTCATTTGTTTTTCATGGAACGGGTCCTATTTTAGTATTCTAAAAAGTGCAGCTAGCAGAGAACAATCTTACCTGCCCCTAAATCAGACTAGTGCATTCATTGAGAATATTGGGATATATCTGGGTATTACTGCCCTGTCCCATTCCCCTCCCAAACCCCAACATATGTATGTAAGTTTGAATGCATTTTTACTAATAGAAAATGATCTTTAATGTGCTGAGAGCGCAATCCTAGCATACATTTAGATCAGCAAAATTTGGCCGGCACAAGGGATACCGTAAAGCATGTTTGGACCACTCTTGGTGTCAGGGGTGATGGCTCACGTCTGTGTGCTGGCCTCTCTGACTCCAGAAGCGGTCCATACATACTTTATGGTGTCCCTTGTGCTAGCCCAACTTTGCTGGCCTCATTGTGCTGGCTTAACTCCAGGTTAGGATTGTGCCATGAGTATTATTAGTAATTCATGAACATGACAAATATAGGGACATGACAAATAAGAGGAAATATAGATCTGTGCTTCTTACAACTATGATGAAGGCAATGATTATAAATTAAAATGTAATATTTCTAATAGATATGATCTGATTTGCTGGATGCTGTGGGGGGAATGGATTTCCTTACATAACTTCTTCGATATGGATTAAAACAAAATAGAAAATTTTTTTCACTGAAAAGTGAAGAAAAAAAAACACCCACCCACAATACACCTGTGGGTGTGCTGTCATTTTCTGCAAATCAGATGGGTGCATTTCTTGTACATAAGGTTCATTTAGAGACTTTGCCCTCAATAGTTTGCATCATGATACGAATAGTAAGAAATACAGGACAAGCCATAAACAACAAGACCCTGATTTTTTAAATGTTTTTTATTACTCTAAATCATACATAATATACTTCATAAAGCACAGCAAGAGCACAGCAATATAGTCTACTTTTACTGTACATAGTAGTTTTCTTACTACTAAGTCAAAGTTTTAATTTTAACAAAGTGTATCCCGTCAGCCCTTATTATACTGGTTAATTTCGCTGATTACAGTTATTTTAATCTATTTCCATTAATTCTATTCAGCAAATCTTCATATCATTAAGTCATTCTACTCTCTCATATGCAAAAAGTCAATGAGTGATTTCTAATTAGTCACAAACGAAGATTTATTGACTTCTCTTTAGGTATAATAAGTATTTATCCATTTCCACAAGACCCTAAAAACTGAAACTCTAGTGTAATAATGTGTGTATGGTTCTGATAGAAGGATCTGCTCAGGATAGGTTCCTGAAAATCCTCACAAATAGCAAATTTGTAGATAACAAAGCAATAGAAATTCCAAAAATCGCGGATTTGCAACATAATGTGGTCATGCTGTATACCACTGGATGTGGAATTCCATCCAAAATTCAATGGAAAAAAACTGTAGTGTAGTGTAGTGTAATATCTCTACTCTAGCAAAAGTTATGGCCAAAAAAAGTGAAAACCGAAAATAAAACTTCTTTTGCAAAAATTGTGGTTTTTAAAATTGCGGTTTTAAGGAATAATACCATCATGCTGTATACCGTTGGATGTGGAATTTCACCAGGAATTCAGTGAAAACCCCCAGAGTGTAATACCTTAATGCTAGCAAAAGTTATGGCCAAAAAAAAAAAAACCTCATGGATGGGGTGTAAAAAAATTAAGTAGCCCTGGGGGCAAAATGCCCTAGCTATGCCACCGCTGCAGAGACCTTCCAGAGGCTTCAGGGATCTTCAGAATGGCTTCTGCAACCAGCATCGACCCCTTAAACATGGCCATCGAATGCTTCTGCTGGCTGTTTTTAAGGAGTTAGCACTGCTCACCTTCTGAAGGTCCCTGCAGCCTTCAGAAGGTCTCTGCCTAGTGGATAACGAGGACAAAGGCACAGACAACATTTCTGTCCCTCGCAGGTAAGCGAGGTTGGAGATAGCGAGGTTGCAGATAAAGAGGACTGACTGTATAATGTGGACCCAATCCTAGCCAACTTTCCAGCGCCAATTAGACCCTAAAAGGAGTAAGCCATGCAATGCAATCCTCTGCATGTCTACTCAGAAGAAAGCTTCACTGAGAAAAAAAAGCATTTTTTTCCTACATGTGTAGGTAGAATTGGGCTCAATCTCCTGCAATAAGAATTTTCAGCTGTTGTACTTCAATTTAATCATAATGAACTACAACCCAATCCTAATGGGGTCTTGCAGTGGTTCTGACAGTGCAAGTTCATTTATGGCTGTCGTAAAATACAACAAAGCTGGGCCAGAACCAGTGAGTGACTGCAACCATGTGGCAGCAGCAACCATGTGGCAGCAGGAGAAAGAGTCCTGTTGCTGATAAGTCTTCCTGGGGGCAGGAAGGAAGTAGAGGTAGGTAGAATGGGGTGGGGAGTGAGAGGAATGGGGTGGAGATGAGGGTGTGGAAAAGGGTGGATCAAGGCAGGGAAGGGGTGGTATGCATGAATAATGAATCAAGGCCAAACTAGCACATAATTTGTTTCCAAATCATACAAAAGATATGCAGCACATTCTTAGTAATTTCTTCTGGTTAGCTGATCCTTATTGTTCAGATCAGGCCTCAGGATAATGATGTAGCATTTGGGGAAAAAGATGCAGCCCAGCAGCCCAGCACTAGAGGCCAAGATAGAGAAGATCTCCACAGCCACCATGTACTTTCCTTTTGTGCTCATGTAAGGGGGAATAAAGGACACCCAAACACTGCAAAAGACTAACATGCTGAACGTGATGAACTTGGCTTCATTGAAACTGTCTGGTAACTTCCTGGCAAAGAAAGCCACAATGAAACTGACAGTTGCCAGAAGTCCCAAGTACCCCAGAACAGAATAAAACATAGTGATGGAGCCTTCATTGCATTCTAGTATGATTTCATCAGCCAGAGAGTCCATGTCCAAATCTGGGAATGGAGGAGCTGTGCAGAGCCACACAGCACAAATACTGGCTTGAATCAGGGAGCAACCAAGGATGATGAAGTTGGCCAGTCTTTTCCCCACCCATTTCCTCATCCTGGATCCTGGCTTGGTGGCCATGAAAGCCAGAACCACAGTCACAGTTTTTGCCAAGACAGAAGAAACAGCCACTGAGAAGACCAGACCAAAAGATGTTTGTCGTAAATGACAGGTCACTGCCTGAGGTTGACCCATGAATAGGAAAGAGCAGAGGAAGCAGACAAATAAGGACACAAGCAGAGAGTAGGTGAGGTCTCGATTGTTGGCTTTGACGATGGGAGTGTTTTGGTTCTTGATGAAAATTCCAAGTATCAAAGCTGTGATCAGGGAAAAAGCCAAAGCCAGGACACTTAGTGCAATTCCCAAAGGTTCAGTGAAAGACAGGAAACTGAGATTCTTGGGGAGGCATTGATTGTGATTCAGGTTTGGAAACTGACCTTCTGGACATTTGAGACAGTCATCCATGTCTGAAAAAAGAACAAATCCCATTTTAATGTATCTGTCATGCTATCATTTCTTTAAATTGCCCCATGACCCACAAAATGGGTTCCATCTGTAATTTTGAATAGTTTCAGCCATTCAGCGTGTCCATAATTTCTCATGTTTGTCTCTCAGTAACCCCATCTTTGAAATATTGCTTTCCTGAAAGGACTCATATCAGCATGTCCAGGTCACCAGGTAATAGGAAGCACTTCTCTGATCTGTACGGCTGGGTGTGCTCAGTGTGAAAAAATTTCAACACAACTGTCAGGGATGCTATGGCAGTGGGAGAAGAATAAATAAGCAATGTTCAAATATTCCTGATCCCACTGTGTTACTTATTATTATTATTATTATTATTATTATTATTTATTTGATTTTTACCCCGCCTTTTTGCCCGGGGGCACTCAAGGCGGCATACAACATAAAAAATACAATATAAAATCAACATTAAAAAACAATTAAAAACAATGTTAAAAACAATACAACAAAATTAAAAACAGATACAATTTAAAAAACATGTCCAGTGGATCATAAAATTATAAAAATACACAAATACACAAACCAGCCAGCCAGCCAGCCTGTCAACAGTTAAAGGCTTTATGGAATAAAAAGGTCTTCAGCCCCCGCCGAAATGTAAACAAAGAGGGAGCAGTTCTCAATTCTAAGGGGAGGGTGTTCCAAAGTTGGGGGGCCACCACCGAGAAGGCCCTCTTCCTGGCCGCCGCCCCTCTCACTTCTCCTGGTGGCGGCACAGTCAGAAGGGCCCCCCCCAGATGATCTAAGAGTACGGGTTGGATTGTATGGAAGAAGGCGGTCCCTCAAATACCCCGGACCCGAGCCGGAAAGGGCTTTAAAAGTCAAAACTAGCACCTTGAATTGGGCCCGGAACAGAACTGGCAGCCAGTGCAGTCGCCGAAGCAGCGGCCCGACAGAGTCAAACCGACATGCCCCAGCAACCACCCGAGCCGCCGCGTTCTGTACTAATTGTAATTTCCGAACCGTCTTCAAAGGCAGCCCCACGTAGAGCACATTGCAATAATCTAATCTAGATGTCACTAGGGCATGGGTCACTGTGGCCAGGTCCGCACAGCTCAGGTACGGCCGCAGCTGGCGAATCAGCCGAAGCTGAGCAAAGGCTCCCCTGGCCACCGCCGCCACCTGGGACTCCAGGTGTAGCTGTGAATCCAGGAGAACCCCCAAGCTGCGAACCTGCTCCTTCAGAGGAAGTGCAACCCCATTCAGAGCAGGACGATAGTCCAATACCCGAGCTGTGGATTTCCGAACCAAAAGCACCTCTGTCTTATCCGGATTTAATTTCAGCTTGTTCGCCCACATCCAGCCCCCAACCGCCTCCAGACAGCGATCCAGGACCTCAACCGCCTCCTCAGAATCAGGGGGAAAGGAGAGATAAAGTTGGGTGTCATCAGCATATTGATGGCACCCCACTCCAAACCCCCGGATGACCTCTCCCAGCGGCTTCATGTAGATGTTAAACAGCATGGGGGATAAGATGGAACCTTGCGGCACCCCAAACCTAAGAGGTCGGGGTGCCGAACAAGCGTCCCCCAGCACCACCTTCTGGGATCTGTCAGCCAGGAAGGAGCGGAACCACTGCAAAACAGTGCCTCCAAGCCCCAGCCCGGCCAGCCGACCCAGAAGGACACCATGGTCGATGGTGTCGAAAGCCGCCGAGAGGTCCAGCAGGACTAACAGTGTTGCACTTCCCCCATCCATCCCCCGGCGAAGGTCATCCACCAAGGCGACCAAGGCAGTCTCGGTCCCAAACCTCGGACTGAAGCCAGATTGGAATGGGTCCAGATAATCCATTTCCTCCAGTACCCTCTGAAGCTGGGACGCCACCACCCGCTCAATCACCTTGCCCAGAAATGGGATATTCGAGACTGGCCGAAAGTTGTTTAAATTGGTGGGATCCAGGGAGGGCTTCTTCAGGAGGGGGCGAACCATCGCCTGCTTCAAAGCAGGCGGGAGCACCCCCTCCCTCAGAGATGAATTCACCACCCTCCCCGTCCACTCGGCCAGCCCTCCCCGGGCAGCTCTAATTAGCCATGCCGGGCAAGGGTCGAGCGGGCAAGCAGCAGGTCTCACACTCCAGAGAATCCTGTCCACATCCTCAGGCTCTACAAGCTGGAAAGAATCCCAAATAGTAGGATAGACAGGTTCCCCAGGGACATCACTAGATATGCCCACAGCGGCGTCCAAGTCATGTCGAATCTGATCGACCTTATCTGCAAAATATTTTGCAAACTCGTCACAGTGAGCCTCCGTGTGCTCCTCCCCACCAGCAGGGGGGGCGAGATGTAAAAGACTACGGACCACACGGAAGAGCTCAGCCGGACGGTTCTCTGCAGATGCAATGGTGGCAGAGAAGTGTGCCCTCTTAGCCGCCACCACTGCCCTGGAATAAGCTTTTAACTGGGCCCTGGCCCGTGTCCGATCAGATTCGGCACAAGTCTTTCGCCACCGACGCTCTAGTCGTCTGCCCTGCCGCTTCATCATTCGTAGCTCCTCAGAAAACCAAGGAGCCGTTCTGATTCTGCGATTGGGCAGAGGACGCTCAGGAGCGATCTCATCCAGTGCCCTGGCCATCTCCGTATTCCAGAGGTCGACCAGGGCACCGGGTGAGTCTGCAACTCTGGCAACAGGGAAATCCCCCAGAGCCCTCAGGAATCCATTTGGATCCATCAGCCTCCGAGGGCGGATCATAGAATGCGATCCCCCGCCATTGCGGAGGTGAGAAGCTGCAGCAAGCCTAAATCCCACCAGACAATGATCTGTCCATGACAAAGGAGTGATCTCAATGTCCTCCACCTCCAGATCATCATCAGCCTGCCCCGCAGTAAACACCAGGTCCAGCGTGTGTCCCGCATCATGCGTCGGGGCAGATATTCTTTGAGACAGACCCATGGTTGCCATGGAGGCCATGAAATCCTGAGCCGCAGCTGTCCCCGGGGCCTCGGCATGGACATTGAAGTCCCCCAACACCAATAGGCGGGGGGACTCCAACACCACGCTCGAGACCAACTCCGTCAGCTCAGGCAGGGAGACTGTTGGGCAGCAAGGCGGGCGGTACACCAACAGAATCCCTGTTCTGTCTCGCCCCTCCAACACAACGCGAAGGCACTCAAACCCGGTGGACTGCTGAACAGGGTATCTGGTGAGACGGATGGAATCCCGATAGACCATTGCAACCCCACCTCCCCGCCCCTGTAGTCGTGGCTGCTGAAGTACCCGGAAACCCGGTGGACAAATCTGGGAAAGATTGACCCCACCCAGCTCATCCAGCCAGGTCTCCGTGATACATACCAGGTCGGCTTTCTCCTCCAAGATTAAATCCTGGATTAGAGAGATCTTATTATTCACCGACCTGGCATTCAGAAGCAGCAGCTTCAGACTCAGGGGACTGTTGCCAGGATTTCCAAGGGTCAGAGGGATGAGGGAGGGCCAGAAAGAGGGACAGTCTGTCTACGACTGACCCTCCTTCTCCTGTAATGTCCGGCCCAGCCCCCACCGCCATATCTTCCGCGACCCGTAACTCTACTGATGGTGGCCTCCCTCCCCTCCCCTGAGCTCCCTTGAAGAGTCAAACACATAATTCCGGCGGGAGCGACCTACAAGCCAACCACCCCAGCACAGATACAAAAAACTAAAACACAGACACACACACACACACTCCCCACCAACAACCAGTGCAGCAGCCCTCACCCCCCTCACACTGAGGCTTAGGCTGCTGCAGGCCTCTGCCTCTCTCTCACCAAGGCAAAGGCCTCACTCCGTCCCTCCCTGCCCCCCTCTCACAGAGGCAGGGATACCATTCGCCCTCCTGGCCAGACTCTCACTCTGGCCAGGAAGTCACACTCACACTATCACTCACTCCGTTAAAAGCTGGTGTTGGCTTGTCGACAGGCGGCTAAGCTCTAAAAATAAGGGCGTGGCTGGAGCTAGATGATCCACGGGGAAGATGAACAGGAAGGCAGGCAGGAAGCAGCAACGGCAGGTGTTCCGGACTCCAGGCTCCGCTCCACAGGCGAAGAGCCACGGGCAAAGAGCCCTTTGGCTCTTGCCCTTCTGCTCGCGCCAGAGGCTCGCGCCTCTGGCAAAGCCAAAGGCCTTGAGCTGGTGACTGACCTGTAGGGAGCAGAGCCAAATGGTGCCTGAGTTTTTACTCAATTACAAGTACAAGTGTAAGAGATTTGGAAGTCCTTCCTAGCATATCAGTGTCAGGAAAGCCTCAGGGATGGGGGAAGACTTATTATCATGGGTAGAGATGTAATGGAATGAGACATTCCCTGCCATGAATGGAAAGGAATAGGGTAGAAAAGGAATACCTTATATTCATGTATAAGTCTAAAAAAGTATGCCTGAAAATTGACCCTGAAAACATGTATCAACTGATACACTGGTCAATAAGATTAATACAGCTTCTAATAGCAGTGGAGGGGGAAGCTGGGGTGAGAAGCACAAAGCAGGGGGGTTAGGAAAAGATAGCAATTTTACTTACCAGTTTTATTTATCTGTTTACAGTAACTGTTCTCAGGCACCAACAGACAGCAAAGGGGAAAAAAGGTAGCCATTTTCCAGGCAGAGAAGTGAAGGTGATTATGGGAATTGTAGTTATTATGAGTTGTTATGAGGGCTGCTGCTATGGAGGTAATAAGTCACTGCCTGAGTCCAGCAACTGAATAGCAAGGAAGCAGACGAACAAGGACACAAGCAGGTAGAGCCAAGTATGTGCAGCTCTAGCACTGGCTGTGGGTGTGGCAAACAGGCTGTAAGGCATGTTTGTCCCATCCGGAGAGGAGCAGCACCAGTGGGGAAGCCTTTGCTACCCCATAGATTTTGCAGATCTGCCTCCAGCCGCTGGCGGAGCAGGAGCAAGTTCCGAGCAATGCAGGGGTGTGGGGACGGGTTGAGGGGAAGGCAGGAAGGAGGTGCTTCTGGGTGAGGAAGGGTGGAACAGGGGAGAGGCAGGCCTGGGATGGGTGTGGGTCTGGTGGAGGCCTCCTCCACTGAATCCTATTCCCCGTGTTGGGCTCAGAAGTCTGATACAGGGATTCTCAAGTCTGAGTCATAATTTAGCAGGCGCAGGTTTGAGAAGCCCCATTGAGCAGGCTAAACTTTACACAGGAAAAGGGAATGAATGTCCACTTCCCCCAATGAGACTTCCAGCCTCCTCAGATCCAGCACAGGACCGATTGAAGATACTCTAATGGAATACCAATGGAAGATAATGTGATACCAATGGAAGATAATGTGATAGCATTGCACGTTATGTCTCTTACCCAGTGGTGGGTTGTGGGGGTTGATATGCGCCACCTCTAGGGGCGCGATACTCTCTACTATAATGGCCTTTCTTTTTACAATTAAAGCATTCCCCTTGGGGTTTATTACCTTGGCTCAAAGCTGCAGCTGACATGCTGCCTTGGTATGAGTGGGTTTCAATGTCCTGGGAAGCTTTGAGCATTTTTGCGAGGTCGGGGTTTGGACCCAGACCAATTATGACCTGCTTACATTTTTTGGTTGCATTTTTCTTAGCCAATTTAAGAAGATGTTCACTTTGGGCATCATGGTTGTTAATTTGACGTTTAAGGGCACCTTAGAGATGATGTATAAAATTTGAATAGGGCTCTGTGGATTTTTGCCGAATGGTAGAAAAACTTTTAGCGGGTTTGCCAGATTCTGGGACTTTTTGATATGCTTGAAAGGCACAGTCAGACACAATTGTGAGGGTGGCTGGGGGAAGTACCACTTGTGTCAGGGGATCAGTGAATTGTCCTGTCCCATAGAGATGCTTTGGAGTATATGCTCCCCTGGAGGCGGCTCCTCTAACCGAACACAGATGGCGAAACTCACTCTCACACACTACCTATTGCGAAGGGTTTAAAAGCATTCTAAAAGTGCTCTTCCAGTCCTTGGGGACCATGGTGTTGTTGCGCATGGTTGCCTTTAGCATGCCTTGGACATAGGTACTAGTTAATCCCATGTTACGTATCCTTTTGTGCAATTCTGTTAAGACAGCATAAAAAAAAGGGTTTGTATTTTACAATTTGTTGTTCTGCTGTATTAAGTTGGCTCGTAACATGGACGGGATAGGCAGCAAGCATTTCTGCCAATTTCAGTGGGTCGACATGAGGATTATTTGCCTGACGCTCGAGCATACCCCGTAAACCTCCCTTATAGGTATCTCCCTTGTCGGGGGCAATAGGTGGGGCAGTGGGCTTGGTTGGAATCTCTGCCAGGGCTAGGGCAAGGGGAAATGTATACCCCGGGGTGGTGGGGTGGATAATCGGGCAGAGGAAAAAGGGACTGCCTGCAAACTGTGTTTCAACATTGATGCCACGCGTGGAGAATGTTCACGTCTGCCCTGGGTTCTTGGTGAAATGTCCGACCGATTCTTTCCCAGTTAGATAATTTTAGTGACCCCCTTCGCAGGTACCACGGACACTGTTTGCCTATCTTGGTGACCAAATCACGTAGGTCAGAACCAGAGACTGGGTGCTCTGACTGTTGTGCAAGGAACCGGAATTCCTCCACATGTTTCCTTTGTGGCTGTGTTAAACCACTACCCATACTCACTGATCAGGGGTCCGAAGGACGGAAGTGTCCGAAGGACGAGGTGCACCAAGGGGGTCTATTCCAGACTTTGGCGAGCGGGTGGTCAGGGTTGTCAGGTCCCTGTTCGGGCACCAGATGTGGTGAAAAAAATCACATCAGACTTTGTGCTGGTATGGGAATCTCCCAAATATGTTTTCAAGGTTCCCTTTTATTAAACTTTTTGCGTCACAAAGATTCAGCAGCACTACTGTATCTACATTGGTTAAAACATGAATGTCGCATGCCTCAGCAACAGTGGATTTAAAAAAGCTATGTAAATATTGACCTTTAAGCAAATGAACTTTGTATGTGCTGGAGATGTGTACTAAAAACAGGTGTTGGAAACGTGCTAAAAACATGTGCTGGAGACGTAATAGGCACACATCCAGGCATGCCTCACAAAGGGGCCTGCCAACATCCCAACAGTGGGATTCAAGTAAATTAACAACCGGTTCTATGTCCTTCAGGCCAGCTGCTGCCTTTCTTCGCTCTCCCAACCGAAAATTAGCAACCAGTTCTTCAGAACTGGTGAGAACTGGCTGAATTTCACCACTGCTCTTACCCTTCTGGGGTGAAATCTTCCCTTCCGGGCATGGATCACAATCATAGCAACAGAATGGCTTCCCTTCCTTCTTTTTCCTGCTGTAACCTGGATAGCAGTTATCATTGCACACAGCATTGGGCAGTACCTGTGTACAACAGATAAAGAATATGTGTTGCGACTCAGACTGCATCACAATCTTATGCATGTCTACTCCGAGGTACAACCCATTACATGCAGTACAACATTGCAGACTTAGTAAACCAACTGCTCTAGTAAGCTGACAGCATGATATGCTGATAGGGTCTGAGCTGTCTGTGACTGAACAGGAAAGAGATCTTGGAGTGGTGGTGGACAGCTTGATGGAAGTGTCGACTCAGTGTATGGTGGCAATGAAGAAGGCCAATTCCATGCTTGGGATCATTAACTAAGGGATTGGGAATAGAATTGCCAGTATTATGTCATTGTATAAATCAATCATAAGGTCACATCTGGAGAATTGTGTCCAATCCTGGTCACCACATCTCAAAAAGGATATGGTGTACCTGGAGTAGAAGCAGAAGAGAGCCACCAGAATGATGAGTGAGCTTTCCATTATGAGAAAAGGCTACAGCATTTGGGGCCCTTCAGTCTAGAAAGAAGGTACTTGAGGTGGGGGGGCATAATTGACAGCCCCATCCTATTTAGTGCATGCCAGCGCAAGTGTGCCAATGAGATGCATGCTGCATTCTGTGGGGGATTTTTGAATGGCAAAGGCCTCCTCAAGGTAAAGGAGCATCTGCTCCCTTGTCCTGCTTGCACCACTGCTGGGCCCATTTGGACCTGCACCAGCAAGTCCGTGTGGACCCATGTCAAGGAACTGAGGCCAGGAAGGGAGAAAGGATATTGGCAATGCTGCAGCTGCAGATCCCACCCCTTTCCTGGCTGTGATCTGCCTCCGCTTTGCCCCTGCCGCCTCTTTGTTCCTTCCCTCGCAGCACTGCCCACCCCTGCCTTCCTCCTGCCTCCTGTGCCAGAGTGTCAGTGATCATTGGAAGGCCATTGGCATGCAGACTTGGCCACTCGGCACTGGTGGCAGTAACTAGGCCATGCTATTCGGCATGTCTCCTGTTACCATAAAGCATGCTGTGTGAGTTCTGGTGGTGAAGTGGCCATTACAATTGGGCTGTTACATATCTAAAACTATGCAGAATATGGAAATGGGTTGTTAGGTATCTGAAATTATGCAGAATTTGGAGAGAGTGGATAGAGGGAAGTTCTGAGACATAATTGAGTGTTGGGAGAGTAAAGGGATTGGACAGATTTATGGAGGTAAAGTCCATCATGGGCTATAGGCCATGATGAGTGGTGCAACCTCCTTGCATGAGTAGTAGACTATTTCAGAATGCCAGGTGCAGGGGAGTGGCAACAGGATGTAGGGTCCCTGAGGCATCTGGTGGGCCACTATGAGATACAGGAAGCTGAACTAGATGGGCCTTTGGCCTGATCCAACAGGGCTCATCTTACGTTCTTATATTATTTTATTTCTACACAACACGAGAACCAGGGAACATCCACTAAATTTGACTGATGGGAGAGTTACAGTCACATCAGCCACATTGTGTTGGATTTGGCTGTTTAAACAGACAAAAGGAAACCAATCCTTATCTAGCATGTAATTAATATGGCTTTTTTTAAAAAAAAAAGTTAAATTTTTAAATTTTAATTATCTCAATTACTGTTTTTAACTATTGTTTTTAAGTGTTAAATATTGTGTTTTTATTGTATTTTAAATGTTGTAAGCCACCTTGGGTGCCTTCGGGCAGAAAGGCAGGGTATAAATTTAATAATAATAATAATAATAATAATAATAATAATAATAATAATAATAATAATAATATTGTGAAATTCCTTGCCACAGGATGTTGTGATGGTGAATCATTTAGATATATTTAAAAGGGGGATTGAACAGATTTATGGAGGAAAAACCATCATGACTATTTGCAACCTCTAGGTTTCAGAGGCAGCCTCTCTCTGTAAGCCAGATGCTAGGCAGTGGCAACAGTATACAGGTATTTGGTTGACATATATGCCCCAAGAGGCATCTGGAGGGCCATTGTGAGCTACAGGAAACTGGACTAGATGGGCCCTTGGCCTGATCAAGCAGAGTTCTTCGTATATTAACCTCTTCACTATCCCCACCCTTGGTAGTGATGTAGCCACTATGGAATATGAGCAGAGGCATTTCTACAGGGAGGGCAAAGCTCTAAGTGTTGCAAGACGCCTTACCCTGTCATGTAAATCCCTCCTCTCCCTTGCTGCTGTAGCCAGTAAGCAATGCCAAGATGTTGCTTTTCCCTGTGAAGATTGGCTAAAACGGTGCAGGAGAGGAGTGATTTCCACTGCAAGGTAAGGCTTCTTGCAAAACTTAGAGCTTTGCCATCCCTGTAGAAACACCACTGAATATGAGCTGCATCTAGTGATGGGTGGAGACAAATTAAGCAGGAGGTCTTTCTTCTGCATAGGAACTGCTTACATGAAGGGCCTAATAGACATCCCTTAATAAATGACAACCAACATTTTATATGGAAACGTTTCCCATTTAGTTTTCTGTCTTACAATCTGCAGTCTGACCCCACCTGCTTGAAAGTGCTGTGCCATGTGATGACCTCCTGAGTAATGGTGAACTCTTTGCCAGGCAGAGCCTGCGGATCCATCATTCCCACTTTCACCCTCAAGAAGGACTGGTTGGGGAAAGTCACCCAGTTGATGAGATCAAATCCACCCACTAATTCATCCTCCTCATTAAAAGACACCAGGTCTCCAGCACTGTTGTTGAATGAGATGCTCCTCAGGAAAGGATGAAGCTGGGTTGAGAAAGGAAGACAAGGGTGAGAGTTTTACACAGGGAGACATTTATTTAACTTTCCCCATACTGTATAAGCATTGGAATGTCTCATTCAAGATTATCATAATTTAAAACAATTAAAAAACACTCATGGGTTGTCTCCAGAACTGGGATAAATAGGAAGGACTCTCACATGGATTCTTTTGTGCACAACCTAGATAACCACAATCCTGCTCACAAAGACTTGAACGTCTCTGAATATTTAAGACTATAAGAAGAGCCCTGCTGGCTCATCTACTCCAAATGGCTCCTGCTGGCTTATCTAGTCATCTAGAAAGCTCAAAGGCCCATCTAGTCCAGCTTCCTGTATCTCACAGTGGCTCACCAGATGCCTCAGGGAGGACACGAGACAACAAAATGTTTGCATCCCATTGTTACTCCCGTGCATCTGACATTCTGAGGTAAACATTCTGAGGTAAATAATAACTTGCAACTCAGTCTGGGCCTTAAGAACATAAGAAGAGCCCTGCTGGAACAGGCCAAAAGCCCATCTAATCTAGCTTCCTGTATCTTACAATGGCCCACCAGATGTCTCAAGGAACACACAAGACAACATAACAAAATGTTTGCATCCCCTTGTCACTCCTCTGCATCTGACATTCTGAGTAAGCCTACTTCTAACTGCTTCTAATTGCAGTAATTGCTCACAATGGATGAAGTGTAAAGCATTGGCCGACTCTGCCACTAATGCCATCTTATTCAGTTCCTTCCAAAGCATTGTGATTATCGTTGAGAGATGCCAAAGGCAATAACAGTGAGCACTTCCATGTCCCCAAGGAACCTTTTCCTGATGGGGACTAAAGCCAGTGCTGCCAGTTCTAGAAACTTCTTCAGGAAATCAATGTTACTTGTGTTACATTTATCCAGAGGAGGGACCTTCTCCTTTTCCCTTGGCAGAAAAGATAAAGAATTTGTTCCCCACCATTCCTCAGCTACAGCTATCAGTCCTAAACCTAGCTGGAAAAGGAGATTTTTGGGATACAAAGAACCCAGTCCTAAACATTCATGTGGCAATGCAGCAACACCAGCATGGCCTCAGCTGCATCCCATGGACAGTTTTGACTGCTGGAGGTCTCCTAGGAGCACGAGAATATTGTTCCCTTGCCCCAAGGTAAGCCCCAGCAACCACTGTGGTTAAAATTGATTGGCACCAACTCATAAGAACATAAGAAGAGCCCCACTGGATCAGGCCAAGGGCCCACCTGGGCAGGACCAAAACGCAGTATAAATCAGGATCTTCCCAAGTTTGGATAAAAAAAATTTCTCTGTATTACAGAGATGTACTGTAGTGCTTTGATGTAGCTAAACCAGTGCACCCATGGTAGAGTAAACGTTTTTTTCTGCCATCTCTGCTGGGAACTGACAGTGCCTACTTTTTGTGCATAAGAAGGGCTATGAAATTGGTTCACTGGCCTGGGTCCTGTATGGCTCTAAATAGAGCCATTTCCAGGGCCAGGACTGCACATGCATGGGGAGGAGGTGATTGCACAGCAGAAGGGGCTAATGCAATAATGCAAGGGTGTCATTGCATCACCTCGCCATGGGTACTACCCTCCCCAGCTACACTACTGCTGTAGACAGGATTATAACTATAATCTGCTACTGCTATAGAAGGTCAGGATTATAACCTGTGACATTTTACATCTCTGAATTAAAACCAAATTACTGTGGTCCTTTACTTTTCTAATGTCACAAGGGAACTGATTTACAAGTGAAACAATACCAGAGTGCTTTGTCGATGTGGAAGAGATGGGCCACATTTGTCCAGGATTGCTCTAAGCTTGGGCTTGACTGAAGTCATCTTTTGCAATGCATACGCAACAGCATGGACCGCGTTGTAGACGCTGTAGCTGTGGCCAGTCATGCTCATTTCAAAAAGAGTCCCTGGGAGTTTCTCCAACCTCTCTTGGCCAGTGCAAATATCACTGTTCACTTTGCTCTCGTCAGAATGAGAAAAGGAGCAGTCAAATGCCTGTCCCCAGAAGATCTTGAGAAAATCATCTCCGTTGTGTATATTAGGATGTAGGGCCTGAAGGAATTCTGAAAAGCCCAGCACTTCCTTGGTGTGAATTGCAAAAGACAGGGCCCCATGGAAGAAGTGGCTATCCAAATCCCTGTGAACTCTCATTGCTGAAAAATCCCACTGGGCTGTCATAATCCACACTTTACCTGTATAAGAACTTGAATAATTTTCAAACATTGTAAAAAGACCTATCATCCATTTCAAATATGTAGCAGTTTCTGTTTCTGCATGTAAAACATACACTCTGACATCTGAATGGAATAATGACATGATTGTGACCAGAAGTGGGTCTGCTATTTCATTAGTCTCTTGCAAGCGTGCCAGTGCTGTAATTGCATCATCTAGAGAAAATGGCACTAATCTTGTAGTGAAGGCTGTACAGATTCCATGTTTGGAGAGCATTTTCATCAGGGTCTGCAAAAATCTTTCTCCCTTTTCATCGTACATTGCGATGATCCCAACCCATGTCCATTGGAAATGTTGAAGGAGACGGACAATCCCTCTATACTGATGCACTTCATTGGGGACCATCCGGTAAAAGGAAGGAAACTGTAATTTCATATCTATCCCTGGAATGAATGCACAATAGGCGATCTAAGTAAAAATAGAAAAAGATATAGGAGCGATAATAACTGCTTTAAAAATGGAGGTGGAACAGAATCAAGGCTCTGTCTTAATGAACCAGACAAAATGTGTACTGAGAAAACACACACACACACACACACACACACACACACACACACACACACACACAC
>JAJKFI010011502.1:0-11679 GCA_029204185.1 Lerista edwardsae
AGGTCTCTGCTTCTCTCCGGAGGAGGCTCTGAAGCCCTGAGGCTGGGCTCCCAATGGAGGAACAGACTGGCAAAGGCATAAGCAGGGAAGGGGAACGGAGCAGAGGGGAGAACTGCCTGCCGTGTATGGGAAACCTGGAGGCAGTTTCTTCCCATTCTCCCCCCCCCCCCCCGGGAGACCTGCAGCCCTGTTGCCTGCACCACTTCCTGTCGCTGGTCAGGTGTTCTGCAGGAGGGGGCAGCACTTTCGAGGCCCCCTGCAGTTCTTGCTGGGCCAGGGGAGGCCGTGGGCCAGAAGACATGAGCCTGTCTGCATGACGGGAGGGGCGGTCCGGCTCTCAGCACCAATTATTTTCAGAGCAATTGTTCGACTCCGACTCCAGAAGAGGTGCAGTCTTGTCTTAGTTTGGTTTTCCAGCCTCCAGACAAAAGCTTCTTCCCTTCCCCTTCCTGCCAACTGCTTTGTCCAAGACACGACTGTGTCAGGTCTCCCTGAGGCCCCTGCCAGTCTCGCACACCTGTCTTTCCTCCTCAGGCCTCTCTCTCCTCAACAGCATCAGGAAGCCTTTCTTTTTTCTTTTTTTTAATAAGAATTTTATTAAGGTTTATATCTATAATTTGGGTAGGAAAGGTGGAATACTTCGGTAAGGGGACATCAAGGGTAATGCATTAGGAAACTAACAGTTGACAGCACTTTCGTTTTCCAAAACACATCTGGTTTACAAACCTTGAAAATCAAGTATATAAATCCTCCTCCTAATCTAATCCATTACTAAAAATTATTCTAGCCAAGCATAAGGTAATTTCTCTAAATTTTAATTCTCTATTTCAACATTTCTAAATCTTTCAGTTATGTTATTTAGGAGAAACAACTTAAGTTTCAAAGGGTAAATCCATTACACAGAACAGAGGAAAAAGAAACATCTATAAAGAACCTATCCATTCTTAACATTTCCAGCTATTATTATTTATTTCGGGGTAAAGTTTAACTACTCTATCTAACAATTTATAGCGTCTGTGTAGTTAATGTACTTGTTCTTAATACAGTTCTTTCCTTACTAGCACCTCCTTTTTCAAAATCATTTCTTCACTTGTTATTGCTTTTAAAACTTACCTATACTTCAAAATGTTCATCTGTGCATTCCCAGTGCTAGTGCACTTTAATCCCTTTCACACATATCTCCTTTTGCGAATATATTTCCATCCTTTTTTCCTTCGAGTTCCTAGAAAGCTTTTACAAACTTTAATTTCCTCCCCCCACCGCCATGAAACAATTTTTGATTTTTGCTCAGCAATTTCCCTTTCCCTTTGTCTCTGCTGCTTCCTGTCCCCAATACTTCTTTGTGTAACTTTCTTCTTCTGCTTTCTAAGGAAATAATGTGGGGCTCGAAGCCTTTCAACATGTCCATCGGCTCCTTCGATGACCAGTACAAGGACTGTGATCCTGGAATGGAGGCCAAGCTAAAGTCTCCTCTCGACACGGACTTTGCCAACGAGGAAGAGTACGCTAAAATCTGGAGAGACGCCACTTCCAGGTGGAACGAGCTGTCTTACTTCGTGACCAGCAGCCTCGAGCCCGAGTACGGCATTGCAGTCGTGGCATACACAGATGACAGAAGCCTGTGCAGGGACTTCAACAGAGCAGTAGAAGAAGCTGGGCGGTCTGGAAAGGCCCCTTTCGCCTTCAGGAGCTTTCACTTTCTGCTCACCAGAGCCCTGCAGATCCTGAAGGACTACCAGCGCAAGTGCTACACAACGATCCGCAAGGTCAGAGGCATCACTTTCACCATTGCCGACTATGGCAAGCTTGTCCGCTTTGGCAGGTTCACTTCCTCCTCACTGAGTGCGAGTGGTGGCATTGAGATTGCCACTGCTACCTTATTCATCATCGAGACCTGCTTTGGCGTCCTCATCCAGGAGTTCTCCTACAGAAAAGATCAGAAGGAGGTCCTCATCCCACCCTATGAGACGTTCCGCGTCACCAAAGTCCAAACAGACGAATACACTACATTCATCCACCTCTCCTCGCATGGCAGACTCAGCACCTACAACTGTGGAGTTGAGAACGGTAACAGTCGGGGCATTGCGGGGGGCAGGGGAAAGGGGGGTCAGAAGCACGTCTCCCTCCACCTGCTGCCTGCATTACAGATCCTGTCCCTGTATCTTAACACGCGCTGGGAGAGTCTCTCACACCTGCTGGGTGAGCTGCAACCTGCATCACAAGTAGGTCCCTTGAGGAAGCCGCCGGGCAGGACCAGGGTGCTGGTCTCAGTGACAAAGCCCAGTCGTGCAGCAGCAGAGGCCTCTTGCTTGGGCTCAGACACCCCCACGGCCCCGTCCAGGCATCTTGTTTCGGGGGAGCAGCCCAACTGAGGGGTCGTGCAGATGTGGTTCGATCTCAGGGGGAGGCCCAGCCGGACTCCTTACCTGTGAAGCGAGAGGCCTCCGCGCGACACCTGCAAGGACCAGCCTGGCATCAAGGCTTGGCTCTGCTTCAGCCAAATGCCCCTGCTGGCCAGTGGAGAAGGGGAGAGGCAGGTTGGGGCTGCCTGGCCACAGAGGTGTCCAGCAACGTGTCTTGGGGGAGGGTTCCTTAAGGTGGGGGCCACCGCAGAAAGGTCCTGCCTCCAGTGCTTAGTCAGCCGAACCCCTGAAAGCTGCGGCCCTTGAAGGAAGGTTACGGAAGATCTCAGCTGGGGAACTGGGGCAGGCAGGAGCCAGGAGCCCCTCCAGATCCCCCCCCCCAGAAGGGAGCCAGTGTGTTTCTGGCAAATCTGAGCTGTCCATCCCTTGCAGCTCCCACCACCAGCCCTTAAAAGAGCGAAGGTCCAAAGCAGTGCCTTCTCTTTGCCATTGCAGCTCCTGGCACAGCTGAGGGAGGGGCTTCTGCCAGCCAACGGGCCCCCCTTTCACACCCCCTTTCTGTTTTATCTCCAAAGCTGCAGGTCCCGGTTGCCTCTCTGCCAACGTCCCAGCTCACATCCTCCTCTTGGGGCTGCTCCTTGTTTCTGGCGCTCTTGGGTCTCTTGGCATCTCCTGACATCAGCCTTCAAAGAGCACCTCCCTGAATACCTTACAGAACCTGCTAATGGGAGGGGAGGGGCTGGCGTAAGGTGGAAACAAGGCTTCGCTTTAGCCACAACCTCTGGCACTCTCTGCATTTTCCCCGCTGGGTGGCGCTTCACTGCCTGTTTGCTCTTCCTTGGTTTGTATTTGCTGTGCCGGTGATAATGGAAAGGGAGCTGCTTTTGAGCGGAAAGTGTCACTGGCTCTGAAAACAGCATTTGGGGGCTGAGCTGATGGAAGATGGAAGGAGGTGTGCCAGAGGACTTTCTCCCTTTTCTGGGCCTGTCGGCTCCCTTCATTGGTACCCAGTACAAAAGCACAAAGTATGTAACTAGTGGATTTGCTGGTGAGGCCAAATGGGGCTAGAAATGTAGAGGAACTGACAAGGACCTCTGGCGTAGCTACCATGGGGGTGGGGGCGGGGGCGGGGGTGGGGCTCCCAGCTGCCACCCTTAGTGGAGTTGTCACCCCTCGGGACCCACATTGTGAAAATGGCTGTTTTTTTGGAATAATACCATCATGTTATATACCAGTGTTTCTCAAACTATGGGTCGGGACTCACCAGTGGGTCGTGAGCCAATTTCAGGCGGGTCGCGAAGAACCTAGAGCAGCCAGATTGAAAGTATGGGAAGAGGGGATGCTGGGAAGGAGAAGGGCTGTGTGCTTGTTTTGCTTGTGTCAAGATTGTAAAGAGGCTTTTTTTCTTTCTGATTCACTTTGCTAATGGAAAATGGCTGAGAAATGACCCAATTTCCTGCTGCATTCTCAGGAAAGCAGCAGGCTCTGGCATCACAGTGATGGCACTCCCAGCCGTGTCATCACTTCTGGGGCGTCCCAGACAGATTGTTGTTCTAAAAAGTGAGTCCTGGTGAGAACCACTGTGATATACTGTTTGATGTGGCATTTCGTGAAGAATTCAATAAAAAAACATAGTTAATATCTTCGTTCTATCCAACATGATGAGATACAGGAAATGGGACTAGATGGGCCTTTGGCCTGATTCAGCAGGGATCTTCAGATGTTCCTATTCTTCTCTCATAATACAAGGAGTTGGGCTCATCCACCAGAAATAGAGTCCGGACAGACAAGACACATTTATTATTTAAAAAATGATATCCTGCTGTCCTTATGAATAATGCAAAGTGGGCTAATGACAGAATTATGAAAACTAATAAGCAAACTCACCCAATATGTTGACAATTACACAGCAGCACAGATGGTTACAGTCCTTGCAGCAGACACCAACAAAACCGTAATAGCAGTGCCAACTCCAGGTTTTTGTGGGAGGAAAAACCCTCTCAGCCCCCAAATGATGTTCATGCTTTAGAAAACGTGTGTGCAGTGTGTCCCACTCGGGACTGGGCATGGGGAAGGCCCCTTCTGTCATGATGATGGGTGGCGCTCCAAAGGCAGACTGGTGCCCGCTCCTGCCCCTCACAGGCTCCTGGCAAGCTTCTCCACTGGGTGGTGGTGGGGAGTGGCTGCAGCATGACATGTGCAATGGCACTGGGGAAGAAGAGGGGCCCCCGCTGCTGCCACAGCCCTCCTTGGGGAGCAGCAGATCCTGAAGGGTTGCCTGGGGAGGGTGAATAGTTCTCTTGAATGCTGCAAAAAGGTTACTGCCTGTCAGTGGTGGCGTCTCAATGATTTAGGAACAGGAGCTCACTTTTGATTGGCACGTGTCAGGACCCGCCCAGCGGAAGTGACGCCATAAGCCGGAGGCTGGCGGAGCCCAGGTCTACCTGCAGCTGGTTCCTAGCCAGCAACGTCAGCAACAAGTGGGCGGAGCCAGCCGGTTCTGTACAGCGCCTGACACCTACAGAACAGAAAGCGAAGAATTCCCCCCACCCCAGTTACAGCTCCAATAGTGATGGGGACAGTCTCCCAAAGAAGCCTCACACCCAGAGCGCCAGTGAAACGCTCTGGACTGGAGAGACAGCGGCAAAAGCCTTTCCTTGGTCTTCGCGGCTAGGCAAGGTGGAGTTAGTCAAAAGTGCCAGGGAAGTTGAAAATTGGAACGGGGGCTGCAGCCTTGAAGCCGAGGCTGGCTGAGCAGAATGAGGCAGGAACCTGTGGAAGGGGCTGAGGGGCGGCACCACTCCGGATGGCACCCTTGGGCGTTCCCCCTAGAATGACATCACTGCTGCCTGTGAATAAATTATCCTGTTCAGTCAGCCTGTTAGCTTGTCTCAGTTAATATTGTAAAATACAGAGCATTTTTAAAAAGTTGCTTTCTAAATTGCTTTCAACTTTTCTAAGGGGCTTTGAGTGTAGCCGGAAAAGCAAGATAGTTGCATTCAAAAGCACTAAAATAGTGTCATGGGCACTGCAAGACAAGGGATTTGCCCCTCCCTGAAGTTGCTGCCACCAGGGCCTGACCCCAGGACCTGCCGCCTGACAGGCAAGAGGGCTGCCACTAGCTGCAGGTTCTCCCCACTGTGCAGAGCACAGAACAGTTTGCGCATGAACAAGGCCACAGAGAGGCTGTGTGATCATCATGGAGGGGTTAAAGGAACGCAGAACTCCTCTGCGGGAGGCTCCTCTGCTGGCTCCACTGGTGCCGCACGACCTGGCTTTCCTGTTTTTTCCTTCCTATTGCCGAGATCTTGAACTTCTGCAAAAAGAACAAACGGAGAAGTCACAGGAATAAGAGGCGGAATTTTTGGAATGAAAATGTGTTAAATCCACTAGCCCACAGGAGAGTTAGGTCAGAAGGGGGACTCCCTGGGCCCCACACATGCTGCCGGAACACATGTCCCTGCCACACATGACCCTTTCCAGTGGCATGAAAGCCAGGCCGCTGTCATGCACTGCCAAGCCACTGCTGCCACAAACAGGCAGTGGCTCCAGGGGCCTCCATCGTCACTGGTTAGGTAGCAGCAGAAGCACCTTGTGGGTGGTGAGGGGGAGGGCAGGGGGAGTTTGGGAGCAGGGAAGGGGGGGTCCCAGTGGCAGCGACATGAGCCAGGATCCTATCCCCTCTTTCCCAGACTGCCCTACCCTTTTTCTTTTCCCAGACAAATGCCAACCAAATGGCTGGCATATGTCTGAGGAGACCCAGAGGCAATTAGGCAGCCTAGCAGGGGGTAAGTTAACTTGCCATCTGATGGCCCCCACGACCACCACAGCATGCAGCACAGCCTCCATTGGCACAGCTGCATGCACTGATAGAAAAGGGGATAGGATTGGGCAGTAAGGCATGGGGCACCCTGTCCAGCTCTTCTGGAGGAAGGATCAAGAATGGTCACCACCAGGTCAAAATGGGGCAAAAACACTCTGGGCCACAGCAGCCTTCTCTCCTTCTTTTCTCCTATACATGCAGAGGATTGGGCTCTTAGCCTTTGTATCAGGGTCAATGTTTTCTACTTTCTTCTCCTGATTCATTCGGTTCTGCTATCCCTCTTCCTTTAATTCAACTTTTAATAATAAATCTTGTACATGACTCTGAGTCAACCAGTTTGGGGAAAAATCAGGGCATTGTCACATCATCTCACTCTGCAAGCGCGTCTGTGAAAGTGATTTTGACAGAGACTCCTGCAGTTCTAGGAGGGGGGTTCTGCCCAGTTAGCCTGATTTCCTGAGCTGGTGGCCATAGCTTCAAACTACCAAGGCTTTTCCCAGGAAAGCTGCATGTCCAAACAGGGGAAAGGGGAGCAGGAAGGGAGGGAGCATGCTAAGCACTAGAGGTCACTGCCTTGGAGTAGTGTTCAGTCACAGTGGCCACTATCTGCGCGCGCGCGCACACACACACACCCTGAGAGCCTTGCTTTTTCTGGGTCCCTTCTTTCCTTCTCTCTTGGCAATCCTTCATCTCATCACCCGCTCGTTTCCTTGCAGCTGCTGCCCCTTCAGGCTGCCTTGGAAGCTCCTTCTGAACAGGCTTGTCCCACTGCCTGGATGCCACCTTCTCCACCTGAAGCAGCAGGTCTTCAGCTTGGTGGCCCCTTTCCTCTCCCACTGCTTTGTTGTTAAAGGCACAGCAACGATTCTCACACTTGCGAACCAAATCCTGAAGGGCTCTGTTGCCTGACTGCTTGATGTAGTCCTCCAGGCTTCCCCCTTCCAGGTCTTCTTTGCGGGTGAATAAGACGACCATGTGCCTTGAGGCCCTCTGGCCAAAGACCTTCTCCACCTGCTGCAGGGCCACCTCGTCTTCCTTGCTGAAACGACCCACCTGCGTCACAAACACCAGCGCGTGGGGGCCGGGGCTGGCCAGAGAGAGGCACTTCCGGATCTCATCAGCATTCTGGGGTGCTTTGGCCCTGGCGTCAAACACAGCCGGAGTGTCAATGACAACAACCCGCCTCCCCTTCCAGTCTTCAGCCCGGAACTCTGCACAACAAGTCTGGGTCACTGGCTGTGACTGGAACTTGGATTCAAACTTCTCTTCGCCCAGGATGGTGTTTCCAGTGGCACTTTTCCCTCCTCCTGACTTTCCAACAAGGAGAATCCTCAGGTCCGATTCCACACAGGAGCTGCTGACACGCAAAGGGCCTGCAGAGAAGAAATCAGGCTTATGTTACCATCACGGGATGTTGGTCCCCAGGAAGACTCAGCTCAGGAGCTGCTGCAAAATGCATCCCACCTGCATTTTCCCTTTTGCCTCTTGCAAAACCAGACAACATTACCCACTGCACAATCCCCAAGGGAAGGGAGTGTTGGTAAGAATGCCGTGGCACTGTAAGTCCTCTCTAAGCCCCAGCCCTCCTCCAATTTCACCCTCCTGCATCGTCCAGAGTAATCCCTCAGCAGGCCTCAGTGATCCCCGCCAGGCCTCAGTGTTAACTGCGGGGGGGGGGTGTCATTGGGACCCAGCAGAGCCCTTCTCCATCCTCATATTGTTCTCAGGGCGTAATCCAACACCCTCCGTTGGGCCACTGAAATGTGCTTGCGTTGGCCCAACATCACTGGCGCCGATGTGGGGGCGCCGACCAACACCCACGCATCAGTGCTACAGCTCTTGGGCCGATGCTAGAGGTAGCCCCCCCAGCCCCCAGGCAAGCAGTGCGTTTGTGGGCAGCAACCCACCGTCATCGCTCAGAACAGATTATATGCAAAACCAGCAAATGTGCACAAATTGTCTGATGTGCACTTAAGCTATATGTTGTGAAGCATTTGACATAGGACACAATCCTAACCAACTTTCCAGCACTGACACAGCTGTGCCAATGGGGCATGTGCTGCATCCTGCACTGGAGCAGTAGTCACAGAGGCCTCCTCAAGGTAGGAGAATGTTTGTTCCCTTACCCCAGAGCTGTATTTCCCTTACCCCAGTGCTGGAAATTTGATTTGGATTGTGCCCTTAGTCATTTCCTTTCTGTTTAACACTGAGGAGTCCGATTCATCTATGTGAACTTCATTATATGTGAGCAGAATACTGGAAAACGGGATTCTACCTTCAGTGCACAAGCGCTCACCAGCCACTGCCTTTGCTCGTCTGCCATGCTCCACGTCCTGTCCTCTTCGCAATTCTTCCACTTCCGTTTCAAGATCCTCTGGTTCACTTTCAGCTGCTGCCCCTTCAGCCTCCCTTAGAAGCTCCTTGAGAGGAGGCTTGTGCCACTCCCTCCATGCCACCTTCTCCACCTGAAGCAGCAGGTCTACAGCTTGGCGGCCCCTTTCCTCTCCCACTGCTTTGTTGTTAAAGGCACAGCAACGATTCTCACACTTGCGAACCAAATCCAGAAGGGCTCTGTTGCCTGACTGCTTGATGTAGTCCTCCAGGCTTTCCCCTTCTAGGTCTTCTTTGCGGGTGAATAAGACGACCATGTGCCTTGAGGCCCTCTGGCCAAAGACCTTCTCCACCTGCTGCAGGGCCACCTCATCTTCCTTGGTGAAACGACCCACCTGCGTCACAAACACCAGCGCGTGGGGGCCGGGGCTGGCCAGAGAGAGGCGCTTCTGGATCTCATCAGCATTCTGGGGTGCTTTGGCCCTGGCGTCAAAAACAGCCGGAGTGTCAACGACAACAACTCGCCTCCCCTTCCACTCTTCGGCCCGGGACTCTGCACGACAAGTCTGGGTCACTGGCATTAATTGGAGTCTGGATTCAAACTTCTCTTCGCCCAGGATGGTGTTTCCAGTGGCACTTTTTCCTCCACCACCTTTTCCAACAAGGATGATGAAGTGAGGTTCTGGTTCCTCGGGGTCATTACTGATGTTTTCTGGAATAAAGGAAGAAAGAGGAAGGAAGAAGGAAGGAAGGAAGCTCTTGCCACTCACGATTTGACAGCAGGGAAACCCAAGCGATGCTGCCACTGCAACAGCCCGTGATAGCACTGAATGTGGCAGTGCCTCATCTTCCCTGGCTGCTAGTCTTCTCAGTTCATTGGAAAGTTGGGGTTAGTGAGATACGCGAATATGGTCCCTGCTGTATCCCCAGCTTGGGTGGGGGTTAGGGTAGGGCAATTAATGGAAGTCGTCTCTGAAGCCGAGAACCTTGACTTGAATTGGCCACCTTGTTATTTCCTGAGCAGGGGGGAGGAGTCCCTCTAATTGGCAATCCCTCTAATTCAGTGTTATTCAAATTATGGGTCGGGACACAGTTGGTGGGTCATAAGAACATAAGAAGAGCCCTGCTGGATCAGGCCAAAGGCCCATCTAGTCCAGCTTCCTGTATCTCACAGCGGCCCACCAGGTGCCCCAGGGAGGCATGAGACAACAAGATGCTTGCATCCTGTTGCCACTCCCTTGCACCCGGTACCAGTAGCCCTCCACCTTTGTAAGGAGGTTGCACAGTCCATCATTGCCTATAGCCCACGATGGATCTTTCCTCCAGAAATCCGTCCAATCCCCTCTTAAAGGCATCAAGACCAGATGCCATCACCACCTCCTGTGGCAAGGAGTTCCACAGATTAACTACCCACCGGGTAAAAAAGTACTTCCTTTTATCTGTTTTAACTCTCCCAACCCTCAGTTTTAGCGGATGCCCCCTGGTTCTGGTGTTTTGAGACCTGGTGGGTCACAACCTGATGTCAAGTGGGTCACAGAAAGCTGGGAGCAGCCATCTTGGAAACTGTATTCAGTGCACAAGTGCTTCAGTGCACAAGTGCTCACCAGCCCTCCAGACCTCTGGCAACAGCCCAGGGGTCCAGGAGAATGTACCTGTGCCCAATTCAGGTTTTTTGCAACCCCCTTGGCAGCTAAAGCAGCAAGGCTGGACTTAGCTTACCTCCGTTCCCAGAATAAGCAGCACATCAGGTTGTAAACTGTATACAGGTTTATTAAAGCTACTGGTTACACTACAGGGCACAAAGGGCCCAGACAATACATAGCATAAAAAACATGGAATGCAATGCAAAGTAAGGAAGCTCTCTACCTGCTCAAACTAGCTATCTCTCACCCAGGTTCCTCTGGTCCATCACTGACTGACCAGAATGCACAATTCAAAGCTCCCCTCGCCCCCCTTTTCTGGGCTGCAAGCCTCCCTCCCAGCCAGAGGTTCAAAGCTGTTGTATACTTCGGAGCTGACCTTGATCAGCTAAGACAGCTCCATTCCTGGGGGCGCTTATCTCGGCTCTTGGCCACTGAGTCAAGACAAACCACTCTCTAGTGAGCCGGTTCCCTTCAGGAAGGCTTGGGGGCGGGGGGGGGGCTGGGCTGGCAAGTCCCCCAAAATGGAGTCCAGGCCGAGGCCTGGATCCCGTGGTTCACGACAATGACATCACTTCCGGTGGGTCCCAACATGAGTGCCATTCTAAAAAGTGGGTCCCAGTCTACCAAGTTTGAATACCGCTGCTCTAATTCACGCTGCTTTCTCCCCCGGGCTGGGGGTGTGTGTGCTGTAGCTCCTTTTCGCTGCACTCTCAGAGGTATGCAAATGATTCAAGGTTCGATCCTCCACATCTCCTTCTCCAAATAGCCCAGACAGCTGGGTTGGAAAAGGACTCAGAGAGCCCCAGCCAGAAGAGGCAGACCTACATGGATGGCTCTCCCCTGGGCAATGCATCACTTGCTTGAGGGCCGACTCTTGGTTGCAGATCCACAAGCACAGAAGGGTAGTGCCTCCCTATGCTCTTAAACTGGGCAGGGGGAATGGGAAACCTACCATTTCTTGGGGGAGGACACCAAGGATCCATTGCTCAGCCTTTCAACAACGTTTATTCTAGAAAAGATGAGGAAAAAGAAAATGAGTTACCTACCATCTGAGCAACTAGCGGTTCACAGAGCACTGCACCAAGAAGCATGGCGGACGACACTAAGTGCACAGTCCTAACCTGGAGTTAGGCCAGCAAAGTTTGGCTGACACAAGGGATACCTTTGGAACCAAATGCTCAGCTCCCCAGCTTGGCTTGGAGGCTCCCGGCATTTCCATATACACATTCTGTCCTTTGCCAGGCAACCTATCACTTCTTGAGTCTTACCTTCCTCAGAGGGAAGGGGGAGTCCACGTCACCTGACAAGCTCCAGTGGCCTCTCCATTCAGAATACTGCAGATAGATCTCCATGTACCCCCAGCTCACCTTAGGACAGTAAGAAACACTTGCAGTTCTTTGAGCACAATCCTAACCTGGAGTTAAACCAGCACAGTAAAGCGCACAGTAAAGGGCAGAAGATTTAGCCGAGAGGGTTAATGCCTCCGTTTGCCCGAAGAACAGCTGAAGATCTCAAGGTC
>JAJKFI010011503.1:0-34569 GCA_029204185.1 Lerista edwardsae
CCAAAAGCCAAAGTACAAATCACATTGCAGACTGAATTACTGATGGGTAGAGAGGGGTCAAGCGGCTGCCCTGAAAATACAGTTCTTAGTTGTGAGATGGTAGGTAGGTAGATAGTAGGTAGCCAGCCAGCCTTAGGAGTGGCGGGGCCCAATAGGAAACTTTTTTTTTTGGCAGCGCCTCTGGTTTACAGCCGAGGTTGTGGCTATAAATACAATGTATTATAGGCCTTATATCTCTATGGTCGTGGTGATGTGGTTAAGGGATGTGGTGGCGCTGCGGGTTAAACGGCTGTTGCTGAACTTGCTGACCGGAACATTGGCAGTTCAAGAACACACGACAGAGTGAGCTCCCATCGCTTGTCCCAGCTCCTGCCAACCTAGCAGTTCAAAAGCACGTAATATGTGAGTAGATAAATAGGTACCACTTTGGAGGGAAGGTCATGCCAGCCACATGACCATGGAAGCTTTACTTGTCCTTGGACAAATGCCGGCTCTTCGGCTTAGAAACAGAGATGAGCACCAACCCCTACAGTCGGTCATGACTAGACTATTCAATCATGGGGAAACCTTTATCTTAATCTCTATGGTAGAAGCAGTGGCGTCACTAGAGTGTGTCACCCAGTGTGGGAGGTCAGCGTGTCACCCACCATGATGGGCCTCCTCCCCGCAAAACATACAGAATAAATTACAATACCATTTGCACAACCTAAGTGCAGTGTTATCACTAGGGTTGGTGTTAACCCCACCAACTTAATTTATTTAACTATAGTACAGGTCACCCAACAAATTAGTAACCAATGAAAAACCCGTGGCCAATTTGATGACATTCACACAATTAATTAAGAGTTCTAGTATTAGCTCTGATACATTAAAATGAGAACTGACTCATACTAATGATTTTTTAAAAAAAACAACTGATTTTTTACATTAAAAATTGTATTTTCAGTTTTTAGTTTTTTGGCCATAGCATTTGATAGATTAAGGATGTGACACTCCAATTTCTTTCATTGAATTCATCATGAAATTCCACATCGAATGGTATATAACATGATAGTATATAACATGATATATATACCTGTGATTTTTTTTTCATTAAAAGTTTTATTTTTGGTTTTTACTTATTTGGCCATAACTTTTGATAGAATGAAGATATTATATTCCATTTTCCCCCCTTGAATTCCAGGTGAAATTCTGCATCCAACGGTATATCGCATGATGGTATTATCTTTTAAAACTGCAATTTTAGCAATTTTGGTCCTTGGTGGTGTTGACCCCGCACACATCACCTGGTACAGCCTGCATCCCATGCAACCCCCTAGCGACACCACTGGGTAGAAGGGAAAGGAATCAAAACATGCACTGAAAACGTGCTTTGAGTTAAATGGACCAAATTGATCTATGTACATTTTAATATAAAATTGTAAACCTACAAGTAAAAAAAATGTGTAGATTACCTTTGCAAAGCAAATAGTTACAAAATCAATTGCTTTAAGACCCAAACCTCCCTTTGCCCTGCGCTGAGCTGCTGCTGCCTCTGACTGGGCTTAGGATATAGCCCTACTGCACTTGCTATGCTGGCACTGGTTAGGATTCGGCTGCCCTTGAATGACGTCTAGCAGAGGCTGAGGCTGCTTTCAGGTGGCCTCCCCCCCGTCTTTTGCACTCTCATACTAACCTACAAGAGGAGAAGGCGCCTCAGGTCCTTTGACTTAAAAACTAACCATGTTTTTAAGCATCCTCACAATGCAGTACTGAACTAATGTTTGCATCTAGTGACTCATAACAAGCAGAGTGACTGTGGGGAGTGTCTGAAGACCAGGAGGTGTGCCAGCCTGATCTTCTAGCATCACCTGCCTTTTGCCTGTGCAAAGATCTGCACCAGCTCCTGGGCCACCTCTTCGATTTGGTGCTCCAAGCCTTGCTTCCCCAGTCCCAGCCGCCTCATCGTCACCTGTCCGAACCGTCTCTGCTGCTTCCAGGTGTGACCATTTGAAAACACAAGTCCTGCGTCATGGAGAATCAGTGAGAAGTTTTTACTCGCAAAGAAGGTCACAAGACTAGCAGAGGCCAGTTTTGTGCTGCTTGTGCTTATGATTCAAGAGTTTCCTATTTCAGCAGAACTTAAAAACTGCAAGGCTGATCCAATAGCTCCTTGTTCCAAGGCGTTCACAATAAAGCACCACCACCACCACCACTACCACCACCACCACCAACAACAACAACAACAACCACTACAGGAGAAACCAGTAAACCGGTGCTGGACAAATGCTCTGAGATGAAGAGGGGCAATTGCTTCCCCCCTGCTCAGTATAAAAGAACCAGCACCTAGAGGTGCCTCTTTGCCCAGCTAGCACAGTCTGTGTGTCCTTCTCGACTGGGAATTTCTGCACCGCTTCTGGTAGGCTGCCAACTTTTTGGTTGGCTTTTAACAAATGCAGTTTATACAGTACAATGATACATGTATTAGACCAACATGTGGCAGTTTATACAGAGCCAATCCTAAGGACTCATAGAGCACCTGTTCCAGGTATTGTAAACCTGCCATAAAGCACATTTGCAGCCCCCGGGGAGGAGGGTGCACCAATGCAGGGGCTGGGAATGTGGGCGCTGCACTTCAGCATGGTTTGTATGGCCGACCAGTGCTCCAGCCACACTGGCCAGTGCTAAGGCCCATTGGTGCTCCAAGGAGGGGAGGAAGGGAGGGGAGGAGGGGAGGTGGGGAGGGAGCAGAACTGGGCAAGGGGAGGGGCAGAGTGGGGGTGGGACTGGCGGTGGCCTCCACACCCTGATCTCATGCTTCGTGTTGAGCTGCCTGGCCCAACATGGAGGCTCTCAAGTCTGCGCCGGCAAAATAGCCAGCGCAGAGTTGAGGAGCTCCCGGATCCCAAGGAGCCTCCTATGGGTGTCATGGTACCCACCGGAAGTAGCAGTAGCCATTTTGTTGCCACTGCTCCTACCAGACCCAACACCAAAGGACTTGGCTGACAATGATATGCTTAAACCGCCACATTGAATCTGGGGGTTGTATGTGTGATTTTTCACCTTAATCCAAGGGATTGAAGCAAATGAAAACACACACACACACACACACACACACACACACACACACACACACAAAACAACACAGTTGCAAATGATTATTTAAGGACAAAGGGCAATGTCCGTGTCTAGGATTCATCAGCTGAAAGAATCTCCAGTGCACTGAAAAGCTCCACAATCTCCTTTGTGTTATTTTGCTGGAGGTTCCTGTGTGAATTCCTCAGAGACAAGACCCCCCAAACCTCTGACTCTTACCCCTTCCTTTTGCGAACACTTGCAGGAAAGGGGTCTCTGGCCGCTCAGCGAAGGCTTCCGAATGGCTGATCAGTCCTTCCTTCACTGCTTGGAAACCAGAAAGGACCACCTCAGGTGTAAATCCTATCCATATTGTGAAAACATTTCCATACTGCTTTCCCATCTGTATTTGGACCAAAGTAGAAAGAATGATTTTAATATTTCAGGAACATCAGCCCTCCTTACCTCGGCAACGTCTGGCCGTGAGTGGCTGCAGCTCTCCCCTCTGCCCAGGCGTCCTTCTGGTTTTCCCTTCCCTCACCAATTCCTAGGACATTAACATAAGAACATAAGAAGAGCCCTGCTGGATCAGGCCAAAGGCCCATCTAGTCCAGCTTCCTGTATCTCACAGTGGCCCACCACGTGCCCCAGGGAGCACCTGATACTAGTAGTCCACCACCTTTGTAAGGAGGTTGCACAATACATCATTGCCTATAGCCCACAATGGACCTTTCCTCCAGAAATCTGTCCAATCCCCTCTTAAAGACATCAAGACCAGATGCCATCACCACCTCCTGTGGCAAAGAGTTCCATAGATTAACTACCCGCTGGGTAAAAAAGTATTTCCTTTTATCTGTTTTAACTCTCCCAACCCTCAGTTTTAGCGGATGCCCCCTGGTTCTGGTGTTTTGAGAGAGGGAAAAGAACATCCAACAACCTCATAATCTCTAATTCATACTACAGGACCCTTACCCATTAGAGCTATTCTAGCTCTTTGCCACGCTCCTTTCTGTTGGACCCTCTTCACCTGGCCCCATACCTTACCCAGTCAAATATCTGAACAGTGCCACCAGTCACTCCCAGAGATCCTTCTCTGATTCAGCTCTTCAGAACCCAGCAGGCAAATGAATCAGCTTGGATCAACTCCCTTCTCTGTGGTGGAGCCACAACTGTGGAATTCCTTTTCAGGGGAATGAAGAACTACTCCCTTCCTCGTGGCTTTTGTTTTGGCGTGGGCTCAAAACGTATCTGTTTCATCTGGCATTTCATAGATGGGTGGATGTTTGACTTCTGTATCTGTAATAGTGCAGTGGCATACCCATTTCCTTAGACGAATTGGTTCCCTCCCAGAGACTTGGAAATGTTCGTTTGTGGATTTTGCTCTGTTTTATTTGTTTTTAATACTTTTAGGTTTACGTGTTTATTGTTCTAATGCTTTGTTTTGTTGCCTCTACTTACTGTTGTGATACACAGTATATTTATTAGAAGCTTTGTAAGCCACCTTGGGCATTTGTTTCAGTATATATCATCATCATCTGGAACAAAATATTGTTCTAATACTGAATTGGAATTTCAGGAAATATAGAAGCTGGCAAAAGAAGAACCAACACGAAATTGTGACCCAAGTATGGAAAGCAACTTGATGATGCACAGTGAAGATACAGTGGAAGGAAGTATTATAGATGAGGAACAACATACAGTATGGAGCAACCATGAATTGACAGAGGAACAAAACAGCCCGTAAGGAAAAATATTGTGCCATGTTAGCCAAGATGCGCAACTGCAAAGGATCCCTGTGATACACCAACTACAGAAGAAACAAGTGAAAGTATTGCTGTAAGATGCAAAAGAAGCCTTTAGTTCAATTCCAACTAATACACTGAAGGAAACATCCCACTTGGTGTATAGCACAGCCACCATAACAACCATGGAACTGGGCTGCAATTACCAGAAAGGAAACCCCTGGCACATGAAATTGGAAAATTGGATTGGAAAATTAAATAAACAAGCTTTGTGCAGATATAAGTAACTTGACATACTTCAAAAACGGGAAACTGAAAAATGTGAAAGGAAATCATAGACCTTGCAAAAGATACGACCTTGAAAGGAAAAGAAAGGAACAGCTGTTGCTAAGAAAGTTACATAAGAACATAAGAACATAAGAAGAGCCCTGCTGGATCAGGCCAAAGGCCCATCTAGTCCAGCTTCCTGTATCTCACAGCGGCCCACCAGGTGCCCCAGGGAGGCATGAAACAACAAGATGCTTGAATCCTGTTGCCACTCCCTTGCACCCAGTACCAGTAGCCCACCACCTTTGTAAGGAGGTTGCACAATCCATCATTGCCTATAGCCCACGATGGACCGTTCCTCCAGAAATCTGTCCAATCCCCTCTTAAAGGAATCAAGACCAGATGCCACCACCACCTCCTGTGGCAAGGAGTTCCACAGATTAACTACCCGGTGGGTAAAAAAGTACTTCCTTTTATCTGTTTTAACTCTCCCAACCCTCAGTTTTAGTGGATGCCCCCTGGTTCTGGTGTTTTGAGAGAGGGAAAAGAACATCCCTCTATCGACTTTATCCCTTCCATGCATAATTTTGTATGTCTCAATCATGTCCCCCCTCAGGCGCCTTTTTTCTAGACTGAAGAGCCCCAAACGCCGCAGTCTTTCTTCATAAGGGAGGTGCCCCAGCCCGGTAATCATTTTTGTCGCTCTCTTCTGCACCTTTTCCAACTCCACTATGTCCTTTTTGAGATGCGGCGACCAGAACTGGACACAATATTCCAGGTGTGGCCTTACCATCGATTTGTACAATGGCATGATAATATTGGCTGTTTTATTCTCAACCCCTTTTTTAATTACCCCAAGCATGGAATTGGCCTTCTTAATTGCTGACGCACACTGGGTCGATACCTTCATGGAATTGTCCACCAGCACCCCGAGATCTCTCTCCTGAGCTGTCACAGACAGCTCAGAACCCATTAGCCTATAGGTAAAGTTTTGGTTTTTTGCCCCAATGTGCATCACTTTACATTTGTCTACGTTGAAACGCATCTGCCATTTGGCTGCCCATTCCCCCAACTTGGAGAGATCCTTCTGGAGCTCTTCACAATCCCTTCTGGTTTTTACCACCCGGAAAAGTTTTGTGTCATCCGCAAACTTGGCCACCTCGCTGCTTATCCCTGTCTCCAGGTCATTTATGAATAAGTTGAAAAGCACGGGCCCCAAGACAGATCCCTGGGGCACTCCACTTTTCACCTCTCTCCATTCTGAAAATTTCCCATTGACCCCCACTCTCTGTTTCCTGGCCCTCAACCAATTCTGGATCCATAAGAGGACCTGCCCTCTTATTCCCTGACTGTGAAGTTTCTTCAGCAGTCTTTGGTGGGGGACGGTGTCAAATGCCTTCTGAAAATCCAGGTATATGATATCCACAGGTTCACCCACATCCACGTGCCTGTTGACCTTTTCAAAGAATTCCAAAAGGTTTGTGAGGCAAGACTTACCCTTACAGAAGCCATGGTGACTTTCCTTTAGCAGTACTTGTTCCTCTACGTGTTTTAGGATTTTATCTTTGATGAGGCTTTCCACCATCTTACCCAGAACAGACGTTAGGCTGACCGGCCTGTAGTTTCCAGGGTCCCCCCTTCTCCCTTTTTTAAAGATTGGCGTGACATTGGCTATCCTCCAATCCTCTGGCACCGTGGCCGTTTGAAGGGACAAGTTGCATACTCTAGTTAAGAGGTCAGCAACTTCGTTCTTTAGTTCCTTAATTACTCTTGGGTGTAAACCATCTGGGCCTGGTGACTTATTTATATGTAGTTTATCAATTTGATCTAAAACATCTTCTTTATTAACCAGTATCTGATTTAATTCCTTCGTTAGGAAGGGCTGTTCGGGCTGTGGTATCTGGCCAAGTTCTTCTGCTGTGAAGACGGAAGCAAAGAATTCATTTAATTTCTCTGCCATCTCCGAGTCCTGCAATCTCCAGGTCCTTGCCGTTCTTGTCCTTTATTGTGCCTACCTTAGCACGAAATTGTCCTTTGACATCTCCAATTTTCTTGAAAAGATCTCTAGTCTTTCCCATTTTATTGTTTTCCTCTATTTCTTTGCATTGCTCATTGAGGAAGGCCTTCCTATCTCTCCTTGCTCTTCTCTGGAAATCTGCATTCAGTTGGGTATATCTTTCCCTTTCTCCCTTGCTTTTGGCTTCCCTTCTTTCCTCAGCTATTTGTAAATCCTCTTCAGATAGCCACTTTGCCTTCTTGCATTTCTTTCTCTTTGGAATGGTTTTAGTTGCTACCTCCTGTACAATGTTACAGACCTCCGTCCAAGGTTCTTCAGGCACTCTGTCTACCAAATCTAAGCCTCTAAATGTATTTGTCACCTCCACTGTATATTCATATGGGATCTGATTTAGGTCATACGTGGAGGGCCTAGTGCTTTTCCCTACTTTTTTCAGTTTAAGCCTGAATTTGGCAATAAGAACCTCATGATCTGAGCCATAGTCAGCTCCAGGTCTTGTTTTTACTGCCTGTATAGAGCTTCTCCACCTTTGGCTGCAAAGAATGTAATCAATCTGATTTCGATGTAGACCATCTGGTGAAGTCCATGTGTACAGTCACCGTTTGTGTTGCTGGAAAAGGGTGTTTGCTATGACTAATGTGTTCTCCTGACAAAACTCTATCAATCTTTGCCCTGCTTCATTCTGTACTCCAAGACCAAACTTGCCTGTTACTCCTATTACCTCTTGACTGCCTACTTTAGCATTCCAATCCCCTATGATGAGAAGGACATCTTTTTTTGGTGTTAATTCTAGAAGCTGTTCTAGGTCTTCATAGAAACGGTCAATTTCTTCCTCTTCAGCACCAGTGGTTGGGGCGTAGACTTGGATTACTGTGATGTTGAAAGGTTTGCCTTGGATCCGAATTGAAATCATTCTATCATTTTTGAGGTTATACCCCAGTACTGCTGTTCTCACTCTCTTGTTCACTATGAAGGCTGCTCCATTTCTTCTAAGGGATTCCTGCCCACAATAGCAGATATAATGGTCATCTGAATTAAATTCTCCCATTCCTGTCCATTTTAGTTCACTAACTCCCACGATGTCGATGTTCAGCCTTGACATCTCACGTTTGACTACATCTAACTTACCTTGATTCATAGATCTGACGTTCCAGGTTCCTATGCGGTATTGCTCTTTGCAGCATCGCACTTTCCTTTCACTTCCATACACATCCACAGCTGAGCTTCCTTCCGGTTTTGGCCCAGGTACTTCACTCTTTCTGGAGCTACTAGTACTCGTGTTCTGCTCTTCCCCAGTAGCATAATGGACACTTTCCGACCTGAGGGTCTCATCTTCCAGTGTCATATCGTTTAGCCTTTTAGTTTTGTAATCCATGAGGTTTTCTTGGCAAGAGTACTGGAGTGGGTTGCCATTTCCTTCTCCAGAGGAACACGTTTAGTCAGAACTCTCTACTATGACCTGTCCATCTTGGGTAACCCTACATGGCATAGCTCACAGCTTCATTGAGCTACTCAATCCCCTTCACCACGACAAGGCAGTGATCCATGAAAGGGTGAAAGATATGATGGGCAGTACAGGGAAAACACACAGTTTAGAAATAACAATTATTCTATAAATCATGAGGAGAAAATACAGCTCAAAAGAACATCAACTCAAGTAAAGATGATGCTCTAAAATTTGCAAAAAAAAAAAAAATATGGGAAAGCCCAGTGGAACATCACAAAAAGGCCCCCTGGATATTGGATACTGGTAAAGAATTGGAAAGAAAACATATGAACAATACTGTGATAACAACTGATACGATTATAAGGCAAATAAAGAATGAAAAACTGGAGTACTCCCATCCAGTGATTTTCAGGGCACACCTCCTCCCCATCATCATGAGACTCGTAGTAGATAACCCCCCCCCCGTCTTTAGGGGAAGACTGGCTGCATCCCAGTGGCGTTTCTACAGCGATGGCAAAGCTCTAAGTTTTGCAAGAAGCCTTACCTTGCAGTGGAAATCACTCCTCTCCTGCACCGTTTTAGCCAGTCCTCACAGGGAACAGCAACATCTTGGCGTTGCTTACTGGCTACAGCAGCAAGGGAGAGGAGTGATTTACATGACAGGGTAAGGCTTCTTGCAAAACTTAGAGCTTTGCCATCCCTGTAGAAACGCTTCTGCTTCAACCTGCCTCCACGGTTATGACTGTCAAGTGGGGATCGCCTGGAGACCTGCATGGTGTATATTTCCTGGTGCTCCAGGACCTCCTACCACCTCTCCCCTGAGCATGAATGTCCTGGTTGCTTACATGCAACTGGGAAGTGGTTGCTTCCTCCTCCTTGCAAGTATGGGGTTGTTCCACCTTTGCCAAACCTTTGTTCTGGGGAACAGTCTTTGCCAGGCTGAGCAGCCAGTTTCCTGTTAACTCGCAGTGTCACCTCTCCCACTGCCACACATGCCAATGTTTGTGCGCGAATGTACAGTAAGTCCTAGCTCCGCCATGCTTCGTTCGTAGGATGCGGAGCCCCTGCCTTCCTGCTGCTCCACCTGACATGCAGTGGAACTCGGGGGCCTCTCCCTGGGGTGCACAGACAGACAGACAGACAGACAGACAGACAGACACTGATGCACAGCATGGAGAAGTGGCAACTGTCCTCCTCCTAACCCCACCCTGAAGCAGCTGTTCTTACCGGAGCTCACCCCTTCAGTCTTAGAGAGAAGAGAAGCCCCTGGGATTCCTTTCATTCACCTTTCCTTCCGGCCCCCTGCTCCCCATCCTGTTTCATGGGCCAAATTATCACTAGTGAAAACCTGCCTCTGGGGTCCCTGGGGCAAAGTGGTCTGATAAGCCTCAGCCTCCCCCTTGTGGCCACACGTCCACTAATGCAGCAGTTCCCAAACTGTGGGTCCATGGCTCACAGGTTGATCATGGCCCAATGTTGGTAGTTCTGCAGAACCGGCAGGGTAGAGTAAGCTATACCTGTTACAGGTTAAACAACCTGCTCTATGGGGATCACTGCTGCCCAATCACTATCATATCTAGCCACAGTGGTAAAGTGAAACTTTGGGTAACTCAGAAGCAGTAATGGGGGTGCAGTCTGGGGGTGCAATACTGAGCTACGCTGGAACGGTGAGGCCGGGGTATCCAGCACAGCTTTGGGGTGCTGGGGAGCCTCCCCATGCAGGGGCAAGTTTGACCCTTGCCCCACGTTCCATGGGTGCAGGTGCAGAGTGCAGGTGCAGAGCAGGTGCAGAGCCGAGGAAGCCACAAAGCCCAAATCGGGGCCACGCAGAGGCAGAGGCCTGGATGCGGACTAACAGACGCATCCCAAACCCACCCCTTCCCTGGGCTGGCCCGCCTCCCCCTGCCCAGGTCCTCCTGCTCGCCCACCCGCCCTCCGCCCACAACTGCCCTTGCACCAGCTGAATTCAGCTGGGGCACGAGCAGCACAGCCCGGCTGTGGGCCAGCACCCTTGTGAAATTCGAGAGCATGCACTTTATCTATTACAGAACAGCTTTTGTGTAGAACACGATGAGCTTTGGGTTGTCCCACACTCATCTCACCTGATCAGACTGATCAGATCACTGTACACTGACCAGGAAGGAACAGCGAGAACATTCTGTGGTGATACGTATCAGCAAGATATCACCAAGCAAGCAAACCCATTTCTTATTCTTATTCATATCCCCTTTTCTTTTCTGGCAGGAAACCTGCCAGAGTAGTGGTTGGCCCACTGGAGGGTGAGGGAGGGAAAGAGGAGATAAAAGGGGACTTGGAGATTGCAGAGAAATTAAATGAATTCTTTGCGTCCGTCTTCACAGCCGAAGAACTTGGGCAGATACCACAGCCCGAACAGCCTTTCCTAAGTAAGGAATTAAATCAGATAATGGTTAATAAAGAAGATGTTCTATATCACATTGATAAATTACATATAAATAAGTCACCAGGCCCAGATGGTATACACCCAAGGGTTATTAAGGAACTAAAGAACGAAGTTGCTGACCTCTTAACTTGAGTATGCAACTAGTCCCTTCAAACAGCCATGGTGCCAGAGGATTGGAGGATAGCCAATGTCACGCCAATCTTTAAAAAAGGGAGAAGGGGGGACCCTGGAAATTACAGGCTGGTCAGCCTAATGTCTGTTCCAGGGAAGATGGTGGAAAGCCTCATCAAAGATAAAATCCTAAAACACGTAGAGGAATAAGTCCTGCTGAAGGAAAGTCAGCATGGCTTCTGTAAGGGTAAGTCTTGCCTCACGAACCTTTTGGAATTATTTGAAAAGGTCAACAGGCACGTGGATGTGGGTGAACCTGTGGATATCATATACCTGGATTTTCAGAAGCCGTTTGACAGAGTCCCCCACCAAAGGCTGCTGAAGAAACTTCACAGTCAGGGAATAAGAGGGCAGGTCCTCTTATGGATTCAGAATTGGTTGAGGGCCAGGAAACAGAGAGTAGGGGTCAATGGGCAATTTTCACAATGGAGAGAGGAAGAAAAGTCCATCGTGGGCTATAGGCCATGATGGATTGTGCAACCTCCTTGTATTAGTAGTAGGCTACTTCAGAGTACTGGGTGCAAGTGAGTGGCCACAGGATCCAAGCATCTTGTTGTCTCGTGCCTCCCTGGGGCACCTGGTGGGCCACTGTGAGATACAGGAAGCTGGACTAGATGGGCCTTTGGCCTGATCCAGCAGGGCTCCTCTTATGTTCTTATGTTCTTAAAACCAACAACGAGGAAATTAAATCAGTCCACAATTTTCTCTTCCTTTGATCAAAAGAGGCTCATGAGAAGGATTGACCAAGGAATTATTGATGCGTTTGAATTGTGGTGTTGGTGAAAATTGTGACATATGCTGTGGACAGCCGGAGTAACAACAAAGGAGAACAGACCAGGGTCATGGTAGATGAAGGGTGGTTTTTTTGTCCTTTGCTGTCTTCTTTCTGCTACAATCTTTGTGACTTGCTAGAGGGGAAATGAAAACTCCATACAGGGGAAGTGGGTTGCTTTGTGCAGGACTTTATAAAGGTGTGAACCCTGCCTCAAAAGGCAGAGATTTCTTTGCTTCTTGACCAAATACTTGCATCACCCTCTGAGCCATGCTGGGCAGCCAGTGTAACACGGAAGTGTCTCCTCCATATTGCTCTGGCCATTGCTCTCGAGTGGTTTTGGATGACAGATGGGAAGCTCATTAGTCTGTGGACACAAGAGTGCAGAAAGGGAATTTGGTGAAACAAGGGGCTTCCCTTGCCCAGGCTTGCTCTTGCTTCTGCACATTTGTGCTGGCACACTCATGGACAGGCACATGCATGCCGTTATAGCACTGGACGAAATGCAAGCTTAGGTACTTGAGGTTAGAGACAAACGGTGCAGTCCTAACTTCCAGTGGAACAGGCAGGCCAGCTGGCCTGTGCCGGATCCAAGCTCAGTTCATGCTTCCCTTGCCCTGGGGTAAGCCCCAGCTGGGCTGAGGGGGCTGCTTGGATCTGCGCCTGCAAGTCTGAGTGCTGTGCTGTGGCCCCAACTGGCCTGGGGATGTGGGGGTCGGGCTCCTCCTCACTCCCTGGGCCCCCCTGACCATGGGGACTCCCTCCCCTTGCCCTGCCTCCCTGCATTCACGGAACTGAACCAGTGCAGAGGAGACTCACCTGGGTGTCTCCTCCGCACAACTGGGCTGCCACAGCTGCCTGTGGCAGCACAAAGTGCCTTGCGCTGATGGGAACATGCATCACTGCACACTGGTGACAAGGCAGGGCCAGCGCAAGCAGCTTGCATCAGCCCATGGGCATCCTCGGATTGCACCCAAAGGCCGGCCCTGCCAGGGTGGGTGGGTGAGCCCCCAGGACTGCTAGACTTGCCAGGCTTTCAAAATGACAATAAGGGACAGTACCGGGACACTGCTGTACACCGTGGTCACAGGCAGTGGCATAGCAAATGAAAGCGTAGCCCAGTGCAGAGGACAAAACGCTGCCCCAGAAGTGAAATCACAACAGGAAGTGACATAAAACAGCTGGGCTTTAAAAAGTAATGAAAAATGGAGGGACACATCCTACCCCAGCAACGTGCCCCCTCCCGCTGCCCCCAAGCATACAGTCACCTCGCAGTCATACTCCTATTTTTCACATTTTTATACTACCCTTCTCCCATTTCAACATCAGAGCAGCCAGTGCAAAAACACGTTTCCACTTAGAACCAATGGAGGGAATCACTGTTAGAAGGGGGGGGAGGAAAAGCTCTTTACAAACAGAGCAGCCAGTCTAAGCTCACTCTTAGAAGCAAGGGGAGGAGGGAAGGAAGAGCTTCCAGACGCCTTCTGTGCTGGGGGGTGGCAGGGCTGGCCTCCATTGCCACAGTCCCCCCCCATCTGCTCTGAGCCACATGCAATCTGAGCATGAAAGAGAGGCTGGGGGAGAGACCTTGCATTGCAAGAGCCAATGAAGGTAAGGACAAGGAGGGGGTGAATGACTTTGAGGCTAGCCAATAGAAACTCAGGAGAACAGCAGTGATCTTAATTTTAAAACGGGATTCGTACAAGTGATACGGGACACAATTTTCAAAGCTGAAATACGGGATGTCCCTTACAATAAGGGACACCTGGCAAGTCTAAGGACTGCAGAGATGCTAATTGAAAGCCTGAAATGTGTGAAGGACACTGATATTTTACCTTGAGCACATCACGCTCCCTCTGTCAGATATCTGTTTCCACTACTTCTGTTCTAAAAAAAAGTTTCTGTTATGTCCTCTCAAGAGATAACAGTTTTGTCCACAGTTAAGCCCTGTCACATGAACTTGCCAAGCCAATTCCCACCTCAGCAGGCAGGAGAACCTTAAAAAGGCATCTAAAGAAGATCTTTGTACCCGGACAAGCAGAGTCTAGCAGAGCCCCGAGCCCCAGTTGTCCAACCTCCACCCAGAGATGATCCCTCAGTGACAAAGAATTGGCATCAGCTTCCTCACCCACAGGTCTCCACCATCCCCTTCAGTATAAAGTATCAAATCCATGTTTGGATCCACACGCTGAAGCTTCTGTGAGTGGGCACTGTTTTTTTGTGGAAGGCTTTCATTGTCCATCATAAGGGGAGGCTGGCAGATACCTTGAATTCTGCTGCACTAGATGTTCCCAAAGTTTACTCTGCTCAGGTGCAGCAGCCACATATTTAGTTGCCACCTTTACAGCCCACTTGTCTTCCATTGTGGAGCTCAAAGCAGCGTCCATGGATTCCCTGGTCCCATCCTGCCCAGACCTGGATCAGCTTAGCTTCAGCCAGCTGCCTCTCTCATGTGCCCTCAGACCATTTATGTACCTGCACAGAGGACCACTTGCAGAATGAAAATTACGGAGAAACCACCTCTCCTTGTGCCTTAGCAGGAAACTAATTCCCAGTGCTCTTCCCTCATCCTCTTGCTCAACTGAGACATACCTTAATAAAAGTATCAGTAGATAGCTTGACCCCAAGCCGCCACAGGTTTCCAATGAAGGGAAGTCTGAGAGGGCCAGGAGGGAAGTGTCTGGATTCCCAGAGTTCTTTCAAGAAGTCCACAATCAGGAATGGAATCGGAATGATAAAAAACGCCAGCTTCCTCCAGATCGCCATGGCTTCTCTCGCGCTCTCTGCCCCCGTGTATCTCAAGTATGAGCTGCTGGGCGGACTGAAGCGGCTTCTTGCTTTTCTCAGAGGTGTTGCCACCACACTCTACTTTCTGTTACTGTCCCATCCTTATGTAGTCCACTGATTAGTGGTAAGCACGTAGTAATCTATATAACACATCATATCTGACACAATAACCAACTGATCTAGGATAGTGGTCATTCTGACATGTACTATGATTGTGTATTTAACCATGCCCATCACGTCCTGGCAAATAGAAGGGGAAGAAATGGAACACAAAACGTAAGAAAAGCCCTGCTGGATCAGGCCAAAGGCTCATCTAGTTCAGCTTCCTGTATCTCATAGCGGCCCACCAGATGCTCCAGGGAGGCACGACACAACAAGATGCTTGCATCCCGTTGCCACTTCCTTGCACCCAGCACTCTGAAATAGCCTACTACCAATGTAAGGAGGTTGCACAATCCATCATTGCCTATAGCCCACGATGGACTTTTCTTCCAGAAATCTGTCCAATCCCCTCTTAAAGGCATCCAGATCAGATGTCATCACCACCTCCTGTGGCAAAGAGTTCCACAGATGAACTACCCACTGAGTAAAAAAGTACTTCCTTTTATCCATTTTAACTCTCCCAACCCTCAGTTTTAGCGGATGCCCCCTGGTTCTGGTGTATTGAGAGAGGGAAAAGAACCTCCCTCTATCCCTTCTGTGCATAATTTTGTATGTCTCAATCATGTCCCCTCTCAGGCGCCTTTTTTCTAGGCTGAAGAGCCCCAAACACTGCAGTCTTTCTTTATAAGGGAGGTGCCCCAGTCCTGTAATCATTTTAGTCGCTCTTTCCTGCACATTTTCCAACTCCACTATGTCCTTTTTGAGGTGCGGCGACCAGAACTGTACACAATATTCCAGGTGCGGCCTTACCATCAATTTGTACAATGGTATGATAATATTGGCTGATTTATTCTCAACCCCTTTTTAAATTACCCTAAGCATGGAATTGGCCCTCTTAACTGCTGCTGCACACTGAGTCGATACCTTCATTGAATTGTCCACCAGCACCCAAGACAGATCCCTCGGGTACTCTGCTTTTCACCTCTCTCCATTGTGAAAATTGCCCATTAACCCCCAATCTCTGTTTCCTGGCCCTCAACCAGTTCTGAATCCATAAGAGGACCTGCCCTCTTATTTCCTGACTGTGAAGTTTCTTCAGCAGCCTTTGGTGGGGGACTGCGTCAAACGCCTTCTGAAAATCCAGGTATATGATATCCACAGGTTCACCCACATCCACATGCTTGTTGACCTTTTCAAAGAATTCCAAAAAGTTTGTGAGGCAAGACTTACCCTTACAGAAGCCATGCTGACTTTCCTTCAGCAGGACTTGTTCCTCTACGTGTTTTATGATTTTATCTTTGATGAGGCTTTCCACCGTCTTACCTGGAACAGACATTAGGCTGACCAGCCTGTAGTTTCCAGGGTTCCCCCTTCTCCCTTTTTAAAGATTGGTGTGACATTGGCTATCCTCCAATCCTCTGGCACCATGGCTGTTTGAAGGGACAAGTTGCATACTCTAGTTAAGAGGTCAGCAACTTTGTTCTTAAGTTCCTTAATAACTCTTGGGTATATACCATCTGGGCCTGGTGACTTATTTATATGTAATTTATCAATGTGATATAGAACATCTTCTGTATTAACCATTATCTGATTTAATTCCTTAGTTAGGAAGTAAAGGGCTGTTCAGTCTGCGGTATGCCCAAGTTCTTCTGCAGTGAAGATTTAATTTCTCTGTGATCTCCAAGTCCCCTTTTATCTCCTCTTTCCCTCCCTCACCATCCAGTGGGCCAACTGCCTGCTTCTAACATATTTGAAGCTTTTATTATTCCCCTTCATGTTACTAGCCATGTGTTCCTCAAACTCTTTCTTGGCCTCCCGTATCACCTTCTTACTTGTCTTTTGCCAGAGTTTATGTTGTTTTTTATTCTCCTCACCGGGGCAAGACTTCCATTTACGGAAAGAAGCTTCCTTGCTCTTTACAGCTTCTCTAACTTTGTACATCAGCCATGCAGGCACCTGGACCTTGTTGAGCCCTTCTTTCTTTGTGGTGTACACTTCCGCTGGGCCACTACTACTGTTATTTTAAACAGCCTCCACGCAGCCTGGAGAGACTGGACTCTTTTTACCTTCCCTTTCAATTTCTTTCTAACTAGCCTCCTCATCTGAGGGAAATCTGCCCTTTGAAAGACAAGGGTTCTTGTATCAGATTTGCTCTGCACTCTTTCCTGGACATGCATGGCAAAACCAATCGCAGCATGGTCACTGTTCCCCAATGGCTTTGTAACACTGACATCCCTAACTAGGTCCTAAGTACCACACAATGTTAAATCCAGAGTTGCCTGTCCTCTGGTGGTCTCCATGACTAGCTGCTCTAAGGCACGGTCATTCAGCACATCAAGGAATCAGGTCTCTCTTTCTTGACCAGAGCACCAGTTGATCCAGTTGATATGAGGATAATTGAAGTCCTTCATGATAATAGTCCTCTCTTGGTCAACATACTGATAAAACTTAGGGAGTACAGTTCTTAAATTAGCTTGATTGAAATCACCTGCTACCACCAGAGCTCCATCTGGGTAGGCCTGTAGTTGTTTATTAATAGCAGTAAACAGATGATTTAAAGCTGTAATCTTATTAGCATCAGGAGGTATATATACTGCAGTTATTATTACGATGTTGAATTCACGAGGTAGATAAAAGGGGCGGCATTTCACTACCAGATACTCCAAGTCAGGTGAACAATGAGTATCCATTATCTGAACATTTGTGCTCCAGTTATTATTCATATAAACACAGAGCCCCCCCACCTCTGCACTTCCCTGAGTCAATAGTCCTACCTGCCCGATGTATGGAGAATCCATCTAATTTAATAGCTTATTAATAGCTTCTCCTGGGATAAAAGCATCCAGCCATGTCTCCGTGAACAGCATAACACAGCAGTTTCGAATATTCTTCTGTAAAGAGATTGTAAGTTCCAACTCCTCAATCTTATTAGGAAGCGAGCGGACATTTGCGATAAGAAGACTTGGCAGTGCTGGTTTGTGAGGATTTCAAGGTCACCTTGACATAAACAGTGAGAGAGTTTATTTTCCTGGGCTCCAACTGCAGATGGTGATTGCAGCCATGAAAGCAAAAAATGTTTGCTTCTTGGGAGCAAAGATATGGCAAACCTAGACAACTTAATAAAAAGTCAAGACATCACCCTGCCAACCAAGGTTCACATAGTCAGAACTATTGTTTTCCCAGTAGTTATGTATGGCTGTGAGAGCTGGACCATAAGGAAGGTGGAGCGCCGAAGAATAGATGCTTTTGAATTGTTGTTTTTGTCCAGTGTTGTAGAAGACTCTTGAGAGTCCCCTGGACTGCAAGGAGATCCAATTGGTCAATCCTACAGGAAGTCAAGCCTGATTGCTCCCTGGAAGGACAAATCCTGAAGCTGAAGCTCAAGTACTTTGGCCACCTCATGAGAAGAGAGGACTCTTTAGAAAAGACCCTCATGCTGGGAAAGATCGAAGGCAAAAAGAGAAGGGGGCGGCAGAGGATGAGATGGTCAGATAGTGTCACTGAAGTGATGAACATGAAATTGGGCGAACTCCGGAAGCTAGTGGAGGACAGAGAGGCCTGGCATGCTGTGGTCCATGGGGTCGCAAAGAGTCGGAAACGACTTAGTGACTGAACAACAACAACAAATAATAATATTCATATGGCTATTACTAATATGTGTTCTGGTACATGGTGTGTTAATAACTGAGAGGAAGATCTTTCTTTTGTATTAAAGATAATCAACGGTTGTGTTTTTATTTATTCTTGCAATTTAAAATACATTGCACAGTTTCCAGTTTTGTACTTTTTATTTTTTCTACAAAACATCTATTTTTGAAACTTGAGGTTGGCAATTTTTTGGGGGGGGGGGGAGGTGCAAGAGGGTTCCTAGTCTAATGGACAAAGTATCATGACACCAGGCTGGCCCTGACAATCATACCGCTGCATTGGAAATACTGGGTATAGTTCTGGTTGCCCAACATCACAGAGGATATTGCAGAGCTGGAAAAGATGTAAAAGGTCAGAAGGCTAGAACAGAAGGAGGGGGAGGGAGGGAGGGAGGGAGGGAGGGAGAGGTTCTGTCCTCTTTCACAATACTGGGAGGAGGGAGCATCCCATGAAACTGATTGGAGAGGAATTTAGGATGAACTTCTCAGATGCCATAATTACTCTGTTGATTTTATTGTGATGTGGGCCAATAGCTTGCATGACTTTGAGCATGTAAGAAGAAAAAGGATTGCAACCCAGAACTAGATGCAAGCAGATTAGAAAACATGATAACCAAGCAGCATGTAGCAAACAGAGCTAGATATCTTTCAGCATAAGTCAGCAGTTCCCACACCAGCAGTAGGCCAAGAAAACCAGTCATGGCCAGACAGCTAGAAGGCCTAGAACCCAGCCAAAAGGGGAAGGGTGTCAAGATGGGTGGGAATGTAACTGACCACAATGCATAACAAACTCAGCCTCTATAAACGCACCCTCTACATAGGGATGCTTCTATTTGCCTCTATAAACTCAGCCCCCAAGGGGGCACAGATTTGCTTATATGCAGTGGCGTTATTCCGCAGTACGCTGGGCGGGACTTACCTTTGAGCAGCAGTGCGCCCATTGCGTCACACCGCGTTCCGCCGCTTTCCCGCCCGCCCCGGCAGGAACGTGGTGTGACGCAACGGGCGGACTGCCGCTCAAAGGTAAGTCCCGCCCAGCGTACCAGGTGAATAATGCCACTGCTTGTATGCCTCTGTACAAATGTTAATGGCCCTGCCTTTGGGGGCAGAGACTGCTTGTGTGCAGTCCATCTTGCCCATTGTGCAGCTTCATCTGTCTCTCTCTGTGTTTTTTTTTAAACACATTTTATTCATTTACTAAAAATGGAAATGGGTAAAGGAAAGTAGCAACTTAGGGGACTAGGGATACAATTGGATTAACAAAATAGGTACACTACAACTGAGTTACAACAAGTCTTCATCAACTATGTTTTATACATCTTCATTTTATCTATTTCTTACTATCTTTAGTTACATATCTATATATCTATTTCCCATCTAATTCTGATACATATTGTCCATTCATAAAAAGGCTGGCAGTATGAATTAATTTTCCCCAAATTCCCTTCTTTCATTCTTTCCGTTAGGGTGTCCATTTCGACTATCTCACACAATTTCTCAATCACCTTTTCTAAATTAGGGACACCCTCATTTTTCCAGCTTTGTGCAAATAATAATCTTGGTGCTGTATTCACATGAATAAATAGATACTTCTTATCTTTATCTTCTACAGATGAAACAATGTTTAGGAGGAATAGTTCTGGTTTAAATGGAATCATGCATTTCACCATTTTTGTAACCATTGATTTATAGATTGCCAGTATTTTTTTGTTTATCACAAGTCCACCACATATGGTAGTATGTCCCTTCTTTTTCATTTCCAGCATTTGTTAGAAGTTCCTTTATACATTTTAGCTAATTTATCAGGTGATAGATGCCATCTATAAAACATCTTATATATGTTTTCCTTAAATGTTGTTGCATTAGTCATCTTAATGTTTGTTTTCCATATTTGTTCCCAATCTTCCAATGGGATATTATATCCAAAGTTCCTTGCCCATTGAATCATTGCTTCTTTCACTGTCTCTTTCATTTGTAATAAAAATACATACATCTTTTTAATATATTTCTCTTTTTCCTCCAGGAAGAGTTTTGTATCTTTTTCATAAAATCTAGTATATGTATCTTCTTTAATCCTTTATTTTATTTGAACTTCCAACCATCAATTTAACTCTATCCCCTTATTTCTTAGCTCTATATTATTTAACAGTTCACCTTTTGAGTTTAGTAATTCTTCATACATTCTGTTTTGGTCTTGTCTAATCCAGTCTGGCTTTGTCGCAATTTCCAATGGTTTTATCCACTTTGGTATCTTAGTATATACCTTGTATCTGATTTGATCCCAAATCCATAACAAAGATCTTCTTAAAATGTGTTGTTTAAAATGTCCATAATATTTAGCTTTATCATAAACTAGCTTTTTGTTACCCAGCATTGCACTGGGTTTGAGGGCATAACAGAGGAGAGATCCACATCACACTGGCCGTAACTAATACTCTCTCCCCCACTTGGATAGGTAGGATCTCTCTCGTTTCCCTTGTCTACCTGCCATACCCCGCCTGTGTCATCAAAACTGAGAATATATTTACACAGTCATTCAGGCACTTGTACCCAGTGGTCTTAAGCTCAAAGCAGTAATAAGGAAAAATTGTATCTTCTGCCCCCTCGTAGGACACTGTTGTTAGTGGGATTCCTAACAGAGCCTGTGAGTTAGACCTGGGCATATGCATATGTAGGTGATATATTGCCTTTTGAATCAGTGGTGACACAAAATAGTTATCATTTACCCACTCATGTACCAACGCAACCTGTAATCTGGATCTTTCGGGCGGACAGGCAGAATCCACTCTTGGGGAGAGGTGGGGAGTGGTAAAAGTGGGGGCTCAACAATCTCCTTCCTATGGTGCTCACACATCCAACAGTTACTCAGGTTTGTGTAAGACAATAATTTGTTCAGAACTGGGATATGACAGTGAGGAAGAGCAATTCCCCACCCTATGGTACATGCTGCTAAGAGAAGGGATACCACAAAATTTCTCATAATGGGAACACAGCACTCCTATAATTCCTAACATGATTAATATTACCACTAAAATGTATTCCCAGTTATTTAGCATTCAGCCATACTTGGGTTACTCATGCAAGCCACGCAGTCATAGTCTAGCAAGTGAGTATGGTTAAATTCTGCAGCTTGCACGAGAAAGTGCAAGCTGCAGCTTTAGTTTTTAAACTCTGAGCTTTAGTTTTTAAGTATGCAAACTTGAAATCAAAGAGTACATCAAAGATAAAATAATTGTCAGCACCTATTTTAAGGATAGCATGAACAGGCTCAGGGGAGCTGTCTTCACTTCTTCTTTCTGTTTGAACAATTACCCACACCTTATAGCCCCCTTTTGACAAGGTGTAAATGTGATAAGACATTATGTGGGCATGTATGAGTGTCTGTCACGCTTCCTTCCTCTAATGGCTCTCGGACAAATGTTTGATAGGAACAGCTGTGTTATGCTGCCGGAACACTGGGCAGGACATCTGGGTGATCAACAGCGCGCCCGTTATGCCCGTTATGTTCCTGAGCATTACGCCGTTTGCGTAACCAATTAAGCCGCTTGCATACGTTACGCAAATGGCGTAATGCTCCAGAACGGAACGGGCGGACTGTCGATCACCCGGATGTCCTGCCCAGCATTACGGCAGCATAACACCGCTGGATAGGAATCACTTGGGGGACCGAAGACAGGTTGATACATTACTTACTGCTTCCTCCCAGCCTTTAAGCATCACTCTCAGTGTCACTACTACTGAGCTCACAAACACAAGCCATACGATTACCCTTTCGCATATAGGTTTGTCCAAAGCACATTACCCGAACCATGAAATGGCTCTTATCTGTTTTCAGTTTGTGGCAATATGCGCAGCGTAGGCACTACGTCAAAACTAAAGCAAGTCTCCTCTCCTTGGATATTAAGGACAGCCTGGGTAGGTCTTCCTGGGCCTCCCCTCTTTCTACTGGTTTCGGTTAATACCCACACATTTGCATTGACCAATTTCCCATAATAGGTAAATAAAAATAATACATGTATTTATATACCACCTTTCTTAAGGTCACTAGATTTCTCTAATGATTACAACTCAAGGCGGTTTACATAGGCAGACTTTTTCACAAACCCGAAGGTTTTTACAATTTACAGAATGTTCTATCTTTCAAGAACAACACTCCTACAGATCTTTCTTTCTGGATTTAGCCTTCTTTCTTTAGCCACCCGTCTGTCGTCTGCTGGCTGATGAGGCTTCCCTGCTCCCACCAGAGATGCAGCTGACTTCAGCACACTCCTCCTCCCACGAGGCAGCTGGAACTCAGCTTGTAATCAGCCGCAGTTTGCAAGGTCTGCCGCTCACAGAGACTTCCGGCAGTCCCAAGCTCACGACCTTCAGATCTTCTGCTGTTATCTTCAGGCAAACGGAGGCATTAACCCTCTCGGCTAAATCTTCTGCCGAGATTTAGTGTGGTACACAGAATGGTAGCACAAGTAGGTACTTAGCACAAACCCTGTTTCTAACACATGGTCAACATATGTTGAATAAACCAGTTCACTAGGGAGGCCTTGAAGAGGATGATTCATATCCTATGGACTTTGTTTCAACCATGCATAGACTGATCAGCTTCCGGAGTGATCAGGGCAGGGTGCTGTTGAATCCTCAAATCTTCCACCATGCATGGACTAGCCAGCTTCCGGAGTGGCTAGCGCAGGGTGCTGCTATCAGGTTCGGCACTTTCGGAGATTCAGCTTTAAGTCTTTGGACTCAGCAATTGCCACTCCTGGGCTGCTCTTTTTACCCTAGTGTGGTGGATCCACAACTTTATCCCTGCTACCTTTAAAGTAGTTGGAGTTGTTAATAAAACCATATGTGGGCCATCCCATTGTGGTTTTAGCAGTTCTGCTTTCCACCCTTTTACCCACACACAGTTCCCTGGTTGATAGCCATGAGCTTTTTCCACATTGGGAACAGGCTTGCTCTCCTCCACCCATCTATGCATTTTATGCAGGACCTCTCCTATATGCTTTAGGTCCTCTGCCACTTGTTGGTCCCCTATTTTTTGCAAATGGGGCAGGAGAGGTTTGAGTATGGGTGGGGGCCTTCCAAACATCAGCTCAAAGGGGCTGCAGCCAATCCCTTTACGGGGTGTGTGTGTTTCTCACCCTCCATAAAGCTATGGGCAGCAACTCCTCCCAATTCTTGGTCCCTGTTTCTATGATTAATTTGGTGAGATGCCTTTTGACAGTGGAATTCATTTTTTTCACTTTTCTGCAGTCTCCAAGAGATGTTTAAAACCTTTGCTGAGTCCTGTACTGCCACAAATGCAGGACCATTATCACTCTCAATTTCCAACAGCAAACTGTATCTGGGAAGCAAATCCTTCAGGACTAGAACTACCACCTTAGCTTTTTCAGTCCATGTAGGGTAAGCCTCTACCCAACCTGTCAAGGTGTGTAGGGATTCTCCGAAGAGAGAATGAAAGAGTCAAAGGACACAAGCGTGGTCTGAAATGAAATCTCACTGATGGACTGACTGAGCCAGAGCTTCCTCCCTCAGTCTCCCTTTATTGCATCTCATGTTTCACATCATTAGCATATGCATGAGCAGATTTATTACGCATACAGAGCATCTAAAAAGCATCTAATTAGCTGGTGGTCTTACCTTACACCTGAAGGCCACCCATTTGTTGCTGCTTTGTGCAAAAGCTGTTTTCCCATTAGCTTTTAGCAGTCTTGCTTTCTCACTAGGTTGGAATGCAATTTGCCTGTCAGCTCAAGGAGGCCCCCCTTATCTTTCCTCCGAGGGGGGGGAAGAGTGTGCTCTTTCGTCTGAACTGGAGGTCAGCTTGCAAACATGTGCTACAAAGGTGCACACTATTACCAACAGATATGGCTTTTTACTTCCTTTTCAAACTTCTGTAAAATCAATTTGTATCTGGTCCATAGGCCACCTTCCAGTTGGCAGAATTCCAGGGCTTGCTTCTGATTTGGTTTTTGGATTTACTTGCAAACACGTTGGGCAGCTCCTGGTAGCTTTTTGTGTTAGCTCTCTTAGGGCAGGCAGAAAAATGTATTTTCTTACTAATGTTAATAGAGCAGGCTGTCCCACATGCATCGCATCATGCAAATTCTTGATTACAGTCCATGCTATTGAGTTTGGTATGTACAGGCGCTGATCAGGAAGCATGTACCAACCATCTTTTCGTCCTGCTCCCACATCCTGAGCCAAGTTTACTTCCTTTTTGGTGTACACTGGCTGATATTCAGGCAAACTGTTAACATGGCTGGCTACACGTGTTGCTACAAAGATATTGGTTACTCCGTGGCCTCTTGCCACTGCCTTGGCCACCCTGTCCACTCTTTCATTCCGTTTTGAGACGCTGTCCTTTTTCCTGGTGCAGGCTCGGCAGTGGATGAGGGCCAGACTTTTTGGAAGATGTATAACTTCTAGGAGCCTGATTATTAGGGCCTTATGCTTTATTGGGGACCCTTGCGCAGTAATATATCCTTTTTCCTTGTACAACATTCCGTGAGCGTGGGCAGTTAGAAATATATATTTGGAGTCCGTGTAGACGTTGACCACTTTGTTCTCTGCCAATTTACATGCTGCTATGATGGCTCTTAATTCTGCTTCTTGCGCTGAGACTCCCTCTTCCACCTTTCCGGCTTGTATCACCTCATGATCTGAAACCACAGCATGGCCTACACATCTTTTCCCACCTTCTACAAAGGATGATTCATCTATGTGTCAGGTGCAATCAGGATTCTGAATGGGCACATCCTTCAGGTCTTGTCTGGCTGCTGTGGACAGGCTCAGGAGCTCCAAGCAGTCATGGACATTTGTTTCATTATCGAATTCTTCTTCAGGTAACAATGTTGCTGGTTTTAGGGTTGTGCACCTTTGAATTGTTAGCTCTGGGTTCTCACACATAATTAGCTGATATCTTAACATCCTAGAGGTTATGAGCCAATTATGACCTTTTGTTAATAGAATATGAGACACGTCATGAGGCATGCATGCAGTTAAGGGCTTTCCTGAAGTCAATTTGTTAGATTCCTCTACTAGCAGTGCAACTGCTGCAATAGCCCTCATGCAGCCTAGCCACCCTCTTGAAATGGGGTCCAGCTGCTTGGACAGATAGGCCACTGGTCTTCTCCATGATCCCATGGGCTGTGTGAGAACCCCTTTTGCGATCCCCTGGCTTTCAACCACAAAGAGAGTGAATGGCTTGTCTCCATCTGGTATCCCTAATGCTGGAGCTTTCAGCAGTGCCTTTTGAATGGCTTGGAATGCTTCATCTGCCTCAATGGTCCATTCAAACAAAGTTACTTTGGGCCCTCTGGTCAACTCATAAGGTGGTCTGGCTAGTTCCGCGAATCCTGGGATCCAAAGTCTGCAGAATCCTGCCATGCCCAGGAATCCTCTCAGTTGCCGCTTGGTTCGGGGGGGGGGGGCTTTAGACAGCATATGCTTCCAATTTGGTCCTGGCTGAGCTTTCGCTGTCCTTCCTCTAGGATGCACCCTAGATATTGCACCTTTGGTTGGCATATCTGGGCTTTTGACCATGACACTTTGTATCCTGCCTCATCTAGCAATTTGAGCAGTTGTACTGTTTCTTCTAGGCATTTTTCTTTTGTATTTGCACATAAAAGAGGTCATCCACGAATTGTAGGACTTATAACTTATAAGTCTTACAGGTTTGACTTGGGAGCTTATAACTTTTTAGATCTTTTGCCAAAGCCATTGAGAACAGTACAGGTGTTTCACGGCAGAAATGGTTAATTAGAGGTTTTGGGGAATAAATGCTTATTTCTATATCCTTTGGGCAGGAAGAGCTAAGAGCAAAGTGACCATGAGAACAGTTAGGCCCTGAGAAGGCTGTTATTCACACTTAGAAAGAGAAACTATGCAGGGAAAGGCCTTGAAGTGCAGATAACGCTGGAGCCAGCAGCTGTGGCATACTTTAATCAAAGAGACCTGTTGGCTGTAACATCCTTGGACAGGAGATATCAGGGAGATGTGAAATTATACACACCTGGGTCAGAACCAGTAACTCCTGGCTACGTGAGACCAAATGTAATTGGCTAGCTTTTCTAAATTCATAAATTTACATTAAGGTCATTGGTCAGCATCCCTCCTGGGGTCTCGCAAAGTCCTATAATTGAGGGAAATTTCCCTTTGTTCGGAGTCCTCATCCATCAGGGCCGCGGAGCTGCACACCTGCTGGTTGATGTAAGGTGAAGGCCACGGAAGCCTTTGTCACATGAATTGTGGATGCTGAGGATGCTGAGATTGTCTGTTAGTAGAATCTAGAATAGGCGTTTGTTGTTTTTGTGCTGTGTGTACTGAAACCTGGAAAGCCCCTTGAATAGCTCCCCTGTCTTTCAGTGAGGGTGGCTTTCCTCTTAACACCGTGCCTTATTCTAAATAAAATCTTTCTACTTAAAGATTTGACTTTGTGCTCTTTTCGTGGGAGACAACGCTCTGGAGAGTAACTGTGTTCTAACCCAAAATTGAGATTGGTGGCATAAGGGCAGTTGAGACTCCTTAGGCATCCTCACACAGAGTTGGAGGTGCTTGAAGCTGGGAACCGAGACTGGCTGTAAGATAGACTGGCTGTAAGCCCAGGGGAGGCTTCCCGTGCAGCACAGGGGTTCAGCAGTCAGAGTGCTTGATGTAACCCGATTTGCACCAGCTCCTCAATCACATGGTGGCAAGCTGTAGTCTTTTGCCTCAGCAACAAGTGCATTGCCTCAGAGTGTTACTCTTTGCGTAAATTGTTCAAAAAAAAAGAAGAATAAATAATACCGTGGTGGAAGGTATTAAGCACAGTGGGGGAGATTCTTCCTTAATTTCAGTGCACAAACAGGTTTTTTTGTTTTGCAAGACTAGCAAAGTATGAGCTTGTCTGGTCTGCAAGAAGACGAGTCTGCCAACTGTACCTTTTGGAGTGTTGTATTGGACTCAGCAGATTGAGGGCGTTTAAAGCAATTTCCACCACCCCGAGCAGAAAGTCTAAAGTTCACGGTCCTGTGGCTTGCAAAACGGGGAGAGTCCCCATGAGAGATGGAAAGTAGCCTGAGCCCAGGGGGAGCGTGTGCCACGATGGCGGTGTTCTCAATGCCCACCCCTGTGTTAGGGGTGAAACCAAATGTGCTGCAGCTGAGTGATGGTGAGCACAAGCGTGGTGAGCAGGACCGAGAGGCCAGCCCAGATGCCAGAGGATGCAGCCGAGGACGCAAGGGTGAAAATGGTGAGCGGCGCCAAGAGCACAAGTGGCATGGTGAGCACGAGCACAACCGAGGATGTGAGCATGAGAACGGCAAGCAGGGCAGAGAGCGCATCCAATGAGTCAGAGAGAGAAGCCAAGAGAGAGTCGGTGAGCAGCGTAAAGAGTCCAAGCGGCATGACGAGAGTGAGCACTGGAGCAGTGAAACGACGAGCGGGGAGAAGCGCCCAGTGAGGGGAGGCTCCAGCTCAAGCAAGGAGGACGACGATGGGCCAGAGATGAACCCACCGCCACTACCCTCGCCAGGAAGTGCGGGAACAGCAACTGATGCATGGTTACAGTATATGGCCCAAATGCTGAAAACCCAACAGGACAATATAAAACAAGAGAGGCGAGAAAGAAGGAAGCTCCAGAAACAAATGGAAAAGCAGCTGGAAAGAGAATGTCAGGATCATGTAGAGGAAAAAAAGGAGTTGCAACTGTTGCGGGATCGGGACCAAGAGCCAAAGCCCCTTCTTGTAGACGTCTGATGCCTCCCGAGATTGAGTGGGGGGGGATGTGTCTGATTTTTTTAATGTTTGAACGGGTTCTGAAATCTTTCAACATGCCTGCCACAGAATACATGAGATATTTGCATGGACAGATACAGGATCAGTCCATAACCATGCAGTTATTACAACTCCCTGAGAATATTTCCTATGATGTTTTCAAGACCCGAATTCTAAATCAATCGATTTTGACTGAGGAAGACAGACAGCTGCAATTTCACTAGCTGGTTAAGCTGCCTACAGAACACTTTCAACAGTACTTGGTGAGGGTACAGCTCAAGTACACGCTTTGGAAGAACTCTGCGAAAGCAAAAACACTGGAGCAAGTTGAAATGCTTTTTTTGAAAGAGTTGTTTTCTGCATTCCCAAAGCATTTGTTTGTGCTGGTCCAAGATGCAAAACTGCCCACCTTGCAGGAAATGGCATTTAAGGCTGATGAGCTGTTTGCAACGCGCAATTCCGCTGCACAACTCGCGAGCAAGTCCACAGATAATGCCCAGCAGCAAGGAAAGGAAAAGGGACGCTCTCGCCATGCTGCGGGTAGAGGACGCTCTCCGGGAGCATCCGAAACTTCCAGGCAAGAAGCAAAGCAGGAAGACAAAAATGAGCGGAAAACGTGGCCAGCCAATGCTGGAGGCAAAGAGAGCAAAGCAGCGGGTAAGAGTGGGGCGTTTGGACAAGGAGGGTATTCCAAGAAGGATGGCCCCCAAAAGCCACCCCGTTGCGTCTCCTGCAGCGAGTTGGGCCATTTGTCCCAAGAATGTGGGCGGGGTGAGCAAACCCATTCCCAAATTCGGGTGATTCAGCATCCCAGGCCTGTTCCAGCAGATTACCAGGAGCATCATTTGAGGGCGCTTGCTCAGACTGAAGACTGAGATTTGGAAATGGAAAGGGAACACCAAATGTGTGAGACTGCTGCTGCTCCGCAGCCTGAGGGGGGGGGCGATGGATGAAGCAGAAGCACTGGGAGGACCGGCTTTGCGGATGGAATGGTCCGTTACCAGCCTGCAGTTGTGAGTATGCAGCGAGAGGTGCAGGGTGAAGCAGCAATGCCCCAAATAGAACTTGGGGGAGACTTGCCGATCGCTCCAGGCGTTGTGGAGCCTATGCGGAACACACACACACAACCTTTTCTATCTATATATATAAAAACGAACGTGGGTGTGTGGGCATGTGTGTGGGTGGCTGTGTATGTCCTGAATAGGCTCCTCAACGCCTGGAGCGATCGGCACGAAACTCGGCACACATATACCTTGCGGCCTGGTGACAAACACTGCAGGGGTCAGACCCCCCTAGAGCCCCCGGGGGTGGGGGTATGGGGGGTCTCCACATGAGAACGGTCAAAAACGGCCAAAATTGGAGTCAAATCCACAGTTCTTGGGGTCGCCGAGATGAGCGGCGACGCTCCCGATGCTGTTGGAGTCCAGGTTCAGCCCCCCCACAATGTGGGGGCAAGAAGGGGTGCGAAACACAATGTCCGCCATGCCCTGCTGGAACGCCTGGACTGATTGGCACCAAACTCGGCAGGCGGAAGCCTAGCAGCCTGGCCACAAACACTGCAGGGGTCGGGGGTCCCTAGTGCCCCCGGGGGTGGGGTACGTGGGGGTACCTGCGTGAAAATGGTCAAAAATGGCCAAAATCAGTGTCATATCCATAGTTTCCGGGGTCGCCGGGATGAGTGGTGATGCTCCCGATGCCGTTGGAGTCTGGGTTCAGCCCCCCCTTGGCGTGGGCTGTGAGAAGGGGTGCGAAACAAAATGCCTGCCATGCCCTGCTGGAACGCCTGGACCGATTGACACGAAACTTGGCACGCATACACCTTGTGGCCTGACGACAAACACTGCAGGGGTCAGACCCCCCTAGCACCCCCGGGGGTGAGGGATACATGGGGGTCCCCAAGTGAAAATGGTTGAAAACAGCCAAAATCGGCGTAGAATCCATAGTTTCCGGGGTTGCCGGAGCGAACGGCGATGCTCCTGACACCGTCGGAGTCCGGGTTCGCCCCCCCTTGGCATGGGGTGCGAGAAGGGGTGCAAGACACAATATCCGCCATGCCCTGCTGGAATGCCTGGAGCGATGCGCACCAAACTCGGCATGCGAGTGCCTTGCAGCCTGGTGACAGACACTCTGGGGTCAGGCCCCCTTAGCGCCCTGGGGGTGGGGGTGCCCCAGGGGCCTTGCATGAAAACGGTCAAAAACGGACAAAATCATCATTGTTTCTGTAGTTTCTGGGGTTGCTCAGGCGAGCAGCGACGCTCCTGATGCTGTGCGCATTCAGGTTTGCCCCCCCTCAGTGTAGGGGGCGGGAAGGGGTGCGAAACACAATATCCGCCATGCCCTGCTGGCACGCCTGGATCGACACGAAACCTGGCATGCATACACCTTGCGGCCTGGCGACAAACACTGTGGGGGTCAGACCCCCTTAGTGCCTCCAGGGGTGGGGGTACGTGGGGGTCTCCACGTGAAAATGGTCAAAAATGGCCAAAATTGGCATCAAGTCTGTAGTTTCCGGGGTCGCCGAGACGAGCGGCAATGCTCCCGACACAGTTGGAGTCTGGGATCAGGCCCCCCTCAGCGTGGGGGGCAAAAAGGGGTGCAAAACAAAATGTCTGCCATGCCGTGCTGGAACGCCTGGAGCGATGCACACCAAACCTGGCACGTGCATGTGTTGCGGCCCGGCGACAAATATTGCGGGGGTCAGGGCCCCCCCTGTGCCACTGGGGGTGGGGGTGCGCAGGGGGCCTGAAGTGAAGATGGCCAAAAACGGGCAAAATTGGCATCAAGTCCATACTTTCCGGGGTCGCCTCAGTGACCGGTGATGCTCCCGATGCAGTTGGCGTTCGGGTTTGGCCCCAGTCGGCATTGGGGGTGAGACGGGGTGCAACATTCATAAACTCTGGAAGATCATTTTCTTACCCGGGCAACGCTGGGTAACAAAAAGCTAGTTATATATCTACTAGCTTTTTGTTACCCGGCGTTGCCCGGGTAACAAAATGATCTTCCAGAGTTTGAGTTTTGCACCCCTTCTCACCCCCCATGCTGATGGGGGCCGAACCTGGACTTCAACCGCGTCAGGAGCATCGCCGCTCACCTCAGTGGCCCCGGAAACTACGGTTCCGACGCTGATTTTGGCCGTTTTTGACCGTTTTCACATGGGGGCCCCTGTGTACCCCACCCCTGGGTGCACTGGGGGGCCCTGACCCCCGCAGTGTTTGTCGCCAGGCCGCAAGGCACATGCATGCCGAGTCCGGCACCAATCTCCCCAGGCATTCCAGCATGGCATGGCAGACATCTTGTTGGGCACTCCTTCTCACCCCCATGTTGGGGGGGGGCTGAACCCGAACTCCCACAGCGTCGGGAGCATCACCACTCGCCTCGGCGACCCTGGAAATTACGGATCTGACGCTGATTTTCTCCGTTTTCAACCATTCTCACACAGGGGCACCCGCACCCTGGGGGCTCTAGGAGGGCCTGACCCCTGCAGTGGTTGTCACCAGGCCGCAAGGCACGCACATGCCGAGTCTGCCTCCAATCGCTCCAGGCATCGCAGTGGGGCATGGTGGACATCTTGTTTCGCACCCCTTCTCACCCCCTACGCCGAGGGGGGGGGCCCAAACCTGGACTCCAACCGTGTCGGGAGCATCACCATTTGTCTCAGCGACCCGAGAAACTTCATGTGGGGGCCCCTGCACACCCCCACTCCCAGGGGCAATGGGGGGCCTGACCCCTGCAGTGTTTGTCACCAGGCCACAAGGCACGTGCGTGCTGAGTTTGGCTCCAATCGCTCCAGGCGTCACAGCGGGGCATGGCGAACATCTTGTTTCGCACCCCTCCCGCCCCCCAATCTGAGGGGGGCTGAACCTGGACTCCCATGGCATCGGGAGCGTCGCCACTCAACTCAGCGACCCCGGAAACTACAGATTCAATGTCGATTATGGCTGTTTTCAACCAATTTATGCAGGGCCCCGTGCATACCCCCACCCCGGGATCGCTGGGGGGGCTGACCCCCGCAGTGTTTGTCGCCAGGCCGCAAGGCATGCGCGTGCCAGGTTTCGTGCGCATCGCTCCAGGCGTTCCAGCACGGCATGGCGGACATTTCGTTTCGCACCCCTTCTCGCCCCTCATGCCGAGGGGGGCTGAACCCGGACTTCAACAGCATCAGGAATGTCGCTGCTCGTCCCGGCGACCCTGGAAACTACGGATTCGATGCCGATTTCGGCCATTTTTGGCCGTCTTCACGCGGGGACCCCCGCGTACCCCACCCCCGGGAGTGCTAGTGGGCCCCGCCCCCCGCAGTGTTTGTGGCCAGGCCGCTAGGCTTCCACATGCCACGTTTGGTGCCAATCGGTCCAGGCGTTCCAGTAGGGCAAGGCGGACATTGTGTTTCTCACCCCTTCTCGCCCCCCACATCGAGGGGGCGCTGAACCCGGACTCCGACGGCGTCGGGAGCATTGCCGCTCATCTCGGCGACCCCGGAAACTGTGGATTTGACACCGATTTTGGCCGGTTTTGGCCGTTGTCACACGGGGACCCCTGCACACCCCCACCCCCGGGTGCGCTAGGGGGCCCCGACCCCTGCAGTGTTTGTGGCCAGGCCGCTAGGCTTCCGCATGCCAAGTCTGGCACCAATCGGTCCAGGCGTTCCAGCAGGGCATGGCGGACATTGTGTTTCGCACCCCTTCTGGCCCCCCACGTCGAGTGGGGGCCAAACCCAGACTCCCACAGCATCGGGAGCAGCACCGCTCATCTCGGCGACCCCGGAAACTGTGGATTTGACGCCGTTTTTGGCCGTTTTTGACCGTTTTCACGCGGGGACCCCCGCGTACCCCCACCCCCAGGGGCGCCAGGGGGCCCCGACCCCCGCAGTGTTTGTGGCCAGGCCGCTAGTCGTCCGCATGCCGGGTTTGGCGCCAATCAGTCCAGGAGTCCCAGCAGGGCATGGCGAACATTTTCTTTCGCACCCCTTCTTGCCCCCCACATCGAGGGGGGTCTGATCCCGGACTCCAACGCCATCAGGAGCGGCACCGCTCATCTCGGCGACCCCCGAAACTGTGGATTTGACACCGATATTGGCTGTTTTTGACCGTTTTCATGCGGGGACCCCCGCGTACCCCCACCCCTGGGGGCACTAGGGGGCCCGACCCCCGCAGTGTTTGTGGCCAGGCCGCTAGGCGTCCGCATGCCAAGTTTGGCGCCAATTGGTCCAGGCGTTCCAGCGGGGCATGCGGACATTTTGTTTCGCACCCCTTCTTGCCTCCCACGTCGAGGGGGGGCCGAACCCGGAGTTCAACGGCGTCGGAAGCGTCGCCACTCATCTCGGTGACCCCGGAAACTGTGTATTCGACGCCGATTTTGGCCGTTTTTGACCGTTTTCACGCGGGGACCCCCTCGTACCCCCACCCTCGGGGGCGCTAGGGGGGCCCGACCCCTGCAGTGTTTGTCGCCCGGCCGCAAGGTGTATGCGTGCCAAGTTTCGTGCCGATCGCTCCAGGCGTTGCGGAGCCTATGCGAGACACACACACACACACACACACACACACACACACACACACACACACATACCCAGGCTCTTCTTTATATATATAGATTCCATTTTAAGTTGTGAACCACTTTGAGCACCAGAAAAGTGGTATAGAAATCCTTTAACTGAATAGATCGTGTGGATTACCAAGAGGGAAGGATATACTAAACCCTGTGCAGAGCAGTGCCTTTGAGAGGAAAAAAAAAAGGGAGCTTCCTGGCTTTCAGGAGTTGTGTTGAACGAGAACCTCCTGTCTGCATTCCTGTATCTCTTGAAGTGCTACCTTGGCCATTGCTGAAGGGATACAGAAGTGAAGCCTCATCAGTCTCCTGTACCTTGGGAATGAAAAATCCATGCATGTTCACATCTTGGGCTGTCTGTCTGGGGACTCCAAATAACAAGACGTATTTGGAACGCATGATCTCGTGAATCACAGCATTGGTGTAGGGCAGTTTCTTCCGATCACGGTAGTGGATTATTTGAACGGAACCAAACACATCTTCTATCTCCTTGCGGACATTATCTAAGGAAAAGATGGAAAAGAAGCTTTAATTTAGACACCATATTCATTTCAAAATAGTTCTCCCCATTGTTCTTCCTGCTTCTTCCTTTTCTTTATCTTTTTCTTTAGTTGCCATATTCGTTTTTTCACTCAATTATATTAATCCAAGCACTCTAAGAGAGGCTATATTTTGGAGTTGCTTTCGATGTAAAAACCTTCGGGTTTGTGAATAAAAGTCTGCCTATGTAAACCACCTTGAGTTACAGTCATTAGAGAAATCTAGTGATCTTAAGAAAGGCGGTATATAAATACATTTATTATTATTATTATTATTATTATTATTATTATTATTATTATTATTATTA
>JAJKFI010011503.1:41573-54433 GCA_029204185.1 Lerista edwardsae
AAAAAAGTGCTGAATTTCTCAAAAGCTGAGCAGGACACAGCAAGGCCGATAGGAAGAGCCCAGTCCACATAAAATCCGCCCTCAAATTGAAAGCTAACAGGCAGAAGTCCCTCAGGTGGACCGGCAATAGCCGGAAGGCCAACTCGATGTCGGCTTTGGCCGTAAGGGCCGCTCTCCCATTACAATGCAGCATGTGCACAGCTTCGTCCAGAGAGGTGTACCTCACAGAACAAAGGTAATTGGGAATGGAATCATTCACAGACCCGCCTCTGGGGTAGTACAGGTGGTGTATAAGCCTGAACTCACCTGGCGCTTTCTTAGGCACCACGCCCAGGGGTGAGACCTGCAGGTTGGGAAGGGGGGCTCACGAAATGGGCTGAGGACCCGCCCCGCCCACACCTCCTTATCTTTTTACATACTACATCCTCCATGCTGATCACAGAGCGCACAAGGCCCACAAGGACGCAAGGCTCGGATCCTGAAACCCTTCGCAAAACCTGAGGCCAAATCAGCAGCTGCATCATGATCGGGATAGGCTTTTAACAAACTCAATGAAGGGGCCAGCCTAATCAGTGTTGGATCTCTTTCCAGCACCTGGTGCAGAGGCGTTTTTTTACCTCCCTTCTTCCTCCCAGGGCTGACGAAGCGCCCATTCGCCTTGGTAGGGTTAACTTTTGGGCAGGCGACTGCCCCATGCCTGGCGCCACAGATGCCACAGCTGTGGGCGAAACCACAAGCAGCTTTGGCACACCTGCTGGAGGCATTAAACTTGTAGCACACCCTGGGTGTTTGAACACCAGGGATGCCGCCTCTGGCACGGCCCACAACAGCAGCATTCCTCACTATTATGTGCCCGCTATCGGACCTATCTCCCCAGGCGGGCTTTGAGGCGACCACCGTCTCGACCCACAACTCCCACTGGGGGATCCACCAAACAAAAGCCGAGCTCATGGGCTCATGGGAGGTTTGAAGACAAAAGTGCTCGTCATAAGTGGCCCAAAAGTACCTGAATATTCACAGAATGTCCTGTGAATTATATCCTGGTACTTGACTAATGCTGTGGCTCTGGCTGGCTACATCTGCAGCACCACCGCCATGCATATCGAATAGCCGTAAAGCCAGTTCGTAAAGTTCCTATTGATTTTCCATTTATGAACTTGTTCTACATCTCTCACAGGGTCCCCAACATTTTGGACCGGTTCTGGCTAGGTGTGCAACAGACTGAACATGTTTATGTACTCACCTCGCCATATCTTCTCCTTGACGGCAAGGTGACCACCTAAAGGTAAGGCAACCGCCCCATAAGATGAAGGTGGGCGCTCAGGGGTACCACCCATCCCCACTGCCAGAGGAGACTGGCTGTACGCGCCCCATAAGCTATAAGGGGAGGGAAAGATGCCGGCACCCAGGAGCCCAGGAGCCCCCTGCGCCCATTGAGCCCCCTGTTGACCACTGGGGAAACCCCCTGCACCAACCCAGGGGGGCACCCAAGGAACTTGCTTCTGGCCCGCATGAAAGCCCCAAGCTGCTTGGGACATCTGCACTCCGAACTGCACCCAGTAACCCATGGCTGATTGCACTGCAGGTGCAGGAGCAGCCGTTACCTCCCTCTCATCCCAGACTGCGGAACAGGGGTCGCAGTCCACCACCCCAGGCACACCTGCCGCCCCTCGAGGGGCTGCTGCTACAGTCCCTTCCTTCTGAGGAGCTGGCCTAGCGCCCTTGTCATTCCTCCCAGCGGGAGCCTGCGTAACTAGGCTGGCGCAGGACGCCTCGTGAGGGACACCTTCTAGACATGACACCCTGGAAGAAAGAGCCGGTACTTGTTACCCCAGCCAGGGCATGTCAACCTCCTGAGAGGGGCAGAAGGACCCATGGCGGCCGCCGAGGACTAGCCCCATCCCCCGGCCTGCATCCCAACTGGCTACCTCCTTCTCGAGGGCCTTCATGCGGGCTGAAAGAGCCTGTAGCTCCACCACTTTAGCCTCGTCATCCGAAGATTGTGGGCTGGGTGCAGGCTGCTGCACGGGCTTTTTAGGGGCTTTACTGCCCTGCTTTTGCTTACGCTTGTCCATGTCTCCTGTAAGGGCATGCACCCAGGAGTGTCTCAACCTTCCAACTTTGAGCGCCCTCGCCCTTATATGTGTATGGCCTCCACTGGATTCTTGCCCCGGGCCCACCACCCACTGTGTGTCTTAATTTAACTTTTAAAAGATATATGTGCACGCCCTGTTGGGAGCGCACAAACGTCTTTGCTGGAGTCACGCTGCGGGCTGCTCTGTTGCTGCTAAGCTGAGTGCCTTGCCGCATCTGAGCCACTTCCACCACTGTCCCTGCCGCTTAGGCTGCTAGCCCGCAGGCCGCCAGCCAACTGACCTCAGTTGCCTCCTCATGATAGCAAAGAGGGAGAGAGTGGGAGAAGCAGTCCCAACTGGCCCATGCAGCAAAGACGACGGGAGATGGGGGGCCACTCTGGCAAGGCGATGGCCCGCTGCAGCCCCCAAGATGGTAGCCGCCGCTCATTAAGTCAATGGGGGGCAGCCAGCAAGCAGCACACCCTGGGACCCCCACACACCAAGGGGGGAAGGCGCAAGCCGGCCCAATGCAGTGCCACGGAAACCACTGCTCTCTGGGCCAAAAGAAATGGCTGCTGCCCTCCAAACCGCTCCGCACTCGGCACGCGGGGGAAGGAGGAAGGCGCCAAACACCAGCAGCCTTTGTTCTCTGCCTCTCCAAGCCGCCCCAGTGCTTCAACCGCTTTTTAGGCCGGGTCGGAGAAGCGGCAAAACATGTCCTCCTCCCTCGCTGGTCAATGCTCCAACTGCTGAGGGCGGATCAGAGCATGTGCTCAGCAGCACTCACCATGCCCCCGGCCGGCTGGCCCTTACAAGCCCATCCCCTGCGCTCTCCAGGGGGGTGGGCAAATGTGGCGATGCACTAATTGCACGTCACCGCCATTCTGGACTAATGCAGATTCCATTAAGTACTATATACAGTATATTCTAAAATATGACTTGTGTGTTTACAAAATGATCTGGAGCTGAGGGTTAGCAGTGAGGTGGCCAAGCTTGCAGAGGACACCAAACTCTTTAGGGTGGGGGGGAGTAAAAACCAAAACTGATTGTGAAGAGTGTAAAAGGACTCTCCAAACTGAGTGGACAACCAAATGGAAAATGTGGTTCAATGTCAGTAAGTGCACACTGGGGCAAAAAATATCCCAATTTCACATATACACAGAGATGGTCTAAGCTGTCTCAGGAAAGGAATCTTGGTGCTGTGGCGGAGAGCTCAATGAGTTGGTAGGCCCAGAGTACAGCAGTGGTGATTGTGATGACACAAAGGGTTAACTAGGGAATTCTTGGTAATATAGGGTTACTTTGACATCCTTAAGCAGGAAGAATAAAGATCAAAGTTGGTATAAGAACAAAGCCAAGCTGTGGGAATATTCACACTGAATATTCACACCAATATTCACACTTTGAAAAGGAAACTAACTAGCAAAAGGGCCTTGGAAACTGCTGGCTGTAAATGTTCTTGGACAGGAGATAGCAGGGAGACACCAAATTACCAACAACTGGGTCAGAACTGGCAGTACCAGGTCTACGTGACATAAAATGTAATTGGTTGGTTCATCCAAATTTGTAACCTTGCATTAAGGTCATTGGTCAAAGATCTCATGTGGGGTCCTGGAAAGTCCTATAACTAGGGGAGACTTTCCTTTGTTCTTTGTCTATTCCATCATGGACCTTGGCAGTGATGTGGGACAAGTCAAGTGTCTATTTTTGTCTTGTCTTGTCTGTCTTGTTTGATGGACTGTATGAGCTTTTGAAGCTGAAAGCTTTAAGCAAGAACACCACCCTTGTAGTGTAGCACAGTAACCAGCAAACAGTAAAGGTTCTGGCAACAGTAAAAGCAGCCAGCAGCAATTCTTGGTGGGAAAACACTTCTTGGCTAAAGTCCAACTGTTGAGAGTCTCCCTAACATGGCTCTGTACCCCATTGTGGTTATTTTGGCCCTATAGTTAATATTTGTGATTGCTATGCTCATGATGGTCAGATGGAGGTGTAACCAGATACACCTAATGCAGGAGTTGTGAAGGGGTAAGCTGGCTGGGGCTGTGTTCCTCCCAACTGCTTGCCAACCTCCCTTGGCCCACCACTTGCTCGGTGGCCCCGTCCTCTTGCACACAAGGAGAGAATGGGGAGGGCTCTCCTCCGCATATAGTGGCTGGTGTTTAGTGTATAGTGGCTGATGGAGAGAATCCTGGGAGTGGAGAAGTTCTGCTTCCAGCACTCTTCCTGCAGTCATTTTACAAAAAAGCAGGACATGCAAAGGGAGTGTGATGTGTCTGTGTGTGTGAAAGGAAAAGGTCTAAATTACAACACACACAGAGGCATGAGGGAAAGACAAAAGCCACATGGCATCCTCCTTGCTATTAGGCAAGTCCACACACTAACTGTGGGAAGATCCAAGGCCGGCACTCAGATTTCCTGCCTCTGCTCAGTTATCTGAAGCTAGGAATTGTCCTGAGAAGTTGATGACTAATTCGAATGTGGGCTTTTCCTTCCATCTCTGAGAAAGCTGATTTGTCCATTCCTGCTTGCCTCTTGAGCTTCCCTTGGAGGTGAATGAGGAAATTGCAACCACACGAGTGGTTTTTAGCCAGGGATCATTGATGAGACCAGGGGTAGGCAACCTATGGCCCACGGTTTGAGATGCGGCCAGGCACGGGAAGTCATCTGACCTACAGTCTCCAGCCCATAGCAGAGTGACGGGTGGCACTTTCTCCTGGGGGTGGGGGGGCAGTGGTGAGGCTGGGCAGGCGGCTCTCTTTTTGGCTATTCAGCATGTGGCAAATTGCATGGGAGGCTTTGCTGCTTGTGCCCACAATGCAGTGCAGTGTGATGGCATGCTGGGCAACACATCAGCCACGGCAGGGGGTGGGGGTGGGGGTGGGGGAGGTGGCAGTGGCCTCATAGGCTCTTTGGCATAGTTGGTCATGTATGGGATGGGCCACACGTGATGGGCAATGTGTACATGGTGGGGCAGCTGTAGCACTTGGGCCAGGGCACCTGTGGTGTCCCCCTCTGTGGCTGTATTGCCAGCCTGGTGTTGGCCAAGCTGGTCTTCTGTGCTTCATCCCCTCATCATGGGCATGTTGGACTGGCCCGTCACGGGGTTGGGTTGCTGCGTGTTGCTCAGCCTTGACCTGCTCACCATTCCCTCCAATGTGCACAGCCAAATGGCCACACCCCTCCAAGCCAGCAGGACAAGGAAGAGGACCCAAGGCCACACAGGGCACAGTAGCCTGCCTGAAGAAGCCCCAGACCCAGAAGCATCCATCACCACTGATGAGCGAAGACACAGTTCACTGGATGCTGAGAAAATAATATAGCCAACACATTTATTCAGTAAGTAGGGTCCCTTTTTGTCTTTGAAAGGCACAGAATGAGGAACATCTGGCTTCAGGCACTGGAAGAATTCAGTACTGAGCCCTCGTGCAAACCACAAAGAATTATAAACACAAAACAAAGCAGAAAGAATTATATCTGCCAGGTGACAGTGATTGACAAGAGGAAAATGTTGCACTATGGAGATGTTTCTGGACTTCCTGGAATTCGCTTCAAAATAAACAGCTTCTGGATCTTGTTATTAAGACTGCAGGTATTGGGTCAGAGTAATGAGCACTGAACAGTCAGTCTTTCCTCTTTCTCTATGTGAAACGTTGGGAAATCTCTCTCTCTCTCTCTCTCTCTCTCTCTCTCTCTCTCTCTCTCTCGTGTGTGTGTGTGTGTGTGTGTGTGTGTGTGTGTGTGTGTGTGTGAGAGAGAGAGAGAGAGAGAGTGAGTGAGTGAGTGAGTGAGTGAGTGAGTGAAATGTGGGATATGTCGGGGGTGGAAGTGAAATGTGAAGTAATGCCTGTCTAGGAATGAAGACTCACTCCCTTAGATTCCTAAGTCAGCACTCAGTACTAGTAGAGAATAAGCCAGGCACTAGCTGTCAGCTGAAATAATTTTGGAATAATTTTTTAGGTTCTGAAACTCTGAAAATGCCTGGAGTGCAGCACACTGATGCTTCCCTTGGTCTGTCGGTGGCCCCATTTTATTGACCAATAGGCATAAAAGAACTGAGTTTGCTACAATAAGGATAGGTATAGTAAAGTCCCCTGTGCAAAGGACTGAGTCATCACTCAGATTTGCTTCACATTCTGCTAAGAGTGTTGCTGTTGTTCAGTCGCTAAGTTGCGTCCGACTCTTCGCAACCCCATGGACCACAGCACGCCAGGCCTCCCTGTCCTCCACTAGCTTCCAGAGTTCGCCCAATTTCATGTTCATTGCTTCGGTGACACTATCTAACCATCTCATCCTCTGCCGCCCCCTTCTCCTTTTGCCTTCAATATTTCCCAGCATGAGGGTCTTTTCTAAAGAGTCCTCTCTTCTCATGAGGTGGCCAAAGTATTTGAGCTTTTCTGCTAAGAGTGGAGGACTTCTAACAGTGTCAATGGAGCACGTCAAGGCAGAATGTAAAGGAGAAATTTGAAGTTGCAAGTGAGAGGCTCTAATTATTTTCCTAGTTTATGAAGCACTGCAGAGGGGAATAGCACAGAGCTTATAAGGATGTGGATGTGTCGATGCCGCTACTACAGCCTCTTGATTAAGCTCTTTCACTCCCTCTGGTGGCCGGAAAGTGAATGCCCTCAGCAGGCTGGTGAAGACTATAAAGATCTCGATCCTTGCCAGCTGCTCCCCAATACATGCATGAGGCCCTGAGGAGGACAGAAGGGAAAGACAGCACTTGAGAATCGCTATTTCACTTAAGGCCCAATCCTATTCCCCCATGTGCAACAGCAGGACAAACATCCCACCGTTGCAAAAGACCCATCAATGGCAGGCAGAGCGTGCCACTGCCAGGCCAGTCTGAGCCACCACTGCAGTCTGGAGGTTTGGTGCATTGGTGGTGGTGCGGTGTCGTGGGAGGGGACAAGGAGGGCAGGGGGAGAACCAAAGGCTGCCTTGGCAAAGAGTCCCCACGCACTCACCTGTATTGCACACAGCTCAAAAGCAAACCATGCAGCTTAAGCATGTTGAGTCCTGAAGGCAGCTCGACTCTTTGGAGGTGAGATACAGGTCACGTTCTGTTTTCCCTGCAGTGTTTTGATCACTAGTTACACTATATACAATACCGTGGAATTCCAACTTCCTGGAGGTCTGAGAGTGGTGGAAGAACCAAACTGCTTTTCTTCTGGCTTCACTTACCATTGTCAAAGCAGGAACTAGCACAGGAGAAGGGGCATTGACACCTTCTGTCCCAGGAGATGTTTTTAGATCTGTTATTTTGGCTCTGCATGTTTTTTTTTTTGGGGGGGGATGGCTTTCTCATTATCTCCAAGTTAAAGTAGGTACTGGTAGTCCCTTGAATGCACTTTTCAATGTATTGACGAAGGGTGCAATCATTACCTGGAGTGGCTGGCACAAGAGCCACCATAAAGTGTGTTTGGACCACTCTTGGAGTCAGAGAGGCCAGCACACAGATATGTGCCATCCTCCCTGACCCCAAGAGTGGTCCAAGTGCGCTTTACGGTGTCCCTTGGGAGATCTTCCAGTATTCCATGACTTTGGGCACAATCCTAACCTGGAGTCAGGCCAGCAAAGTTTGGCCGGCACAAGGGCCACTGTAAAGTGTGTTTGGACCACTCTCGGAGGCCAGCACAAAGACGTGCACCATCCTCCCTTACCAAGAGTGGTCCAAGCGCGCTTTATGGTGTCCCTTGTGCCAAAATAAAGCAGACAACCTGGATCTTTTAGCAAGAGTTCTCACTCAGTCTTTATTGCAGCGTGTACCTCGCTGGGCAGTTGGGGAAATCAATGTTTCTCAAATCACAAGTGTAAATCTATTCATTTTGCTTCTGCTTTTTACAGCTATTACTGTTCCTGATTACATCATTTATGCAAAGCACATATCAAGCATTAATACCCGTGTTACAGCTTGAAGTCCCTAGCACATTACTTGCAAACTTCAGCATGACTTCAGCACAATGTTTAGCAGATACAGACCTTTTTCATGAGCTAAAATTATTTCTGTCTTTCCTGTCAGCATTCATCAAGCTGCACCTGTAACTTCCCTTTTTCCCACAGGACAGCTTGGTACTTTTTTTTACTTCAGCTTGTCAGCTTGGTCTGGGAAGGGAGGGGGTTGTCAAAGCATATTGATTGCTCTTATTAATCTTGTGTCTTCAATCACATTATGTTAAAACATATAAGCAGATATTAAAAGCATTATGGCATTGGCTGGATACCGAGGCTTCCAACTGGTGGTTTGACCTCTGTTAGACTAGGTTGGACACTACGAAGCAGGAGCTTTACAGCATCCAGTTCAAGCCTATCATCACCTGTATCCCCTGCACCCCTCTCAGCCCCTTGTCCCAGATTAGCCAGGGATTACAGGGTTAACCCCCAAGGTCTTTGCCTGAGGAGGAGCACAGCTGCAGGCTGTTGAGGCCCCTGGCTATGAAGGGAGGTTAGCACAGGTGCAGATGGGTGTGGCTGATGCTAGAGCCTGCCTAGCAACAGACACTGATGGGCTGGCCTCAGTATAAAGTGGGAGGCAGGAGCTGGAGTAAGGGACCTTGGTAGGCACCAGAGGAAGGTACTAGGTTGGTGCTGGATGGATTGTGAAGGAAAGGTGATTAGCACCAGGTAGGTGCTGGACAGGGCACCAGGAAAGGGGCTATATGGATGGACTGGGACTGACTGACTGATGGAGTGCTGGCTGGACTGCCTGCCTGAAGGACTGACAGACGGACTGATGGATGGACTGACTGGTTAAGGGAAGGTTATTGTGGGGAGTAAATGTGGGAGATAATTGGGAACTGTTGTATTGCTGCCATGCCCCTGGAGCCACCACGTAGAGGAGGCAGTTGTGGCTTAGTCAAGCTGACTGCCTATTGTTTGTTGGTGGGTTTGTTGGTGCTAGACTTAGGGTAGTTTGGAGCTAAGCCAGTGATGAGGGCAGTCTGGAGGAGGCTGGCCAGCCGGTGATTCCAAGCAAAGCTGCTGGAAGAGAGGAGGCCTAGTGGGTGATTGAACCCCCTCCCTCTTGCACATCTCTGAGGCTGCTCTGGAGGGGAAACTAGTTAGCCTACTGTGGGCATTGGGGCCCTTGGGGAGGCCCGGCAGGGATTTTGGCAGAACACAATATAATTCCCTGTTTGGCTTCCTGTATGATATATTCAGTATCAACAAAAAAATCTACTGAAGATAGTGCAGAAAGCAGGGTTACGTGTTTTTATTTCATTATTATGGAAAAAAATCACACCTCTATGTATTACTTATTCTAACAATTTTAAAGAAACTTCACAGTTTCAAATGCTGTCATGTTCTTCTTCTTTTTTTTAACAGGAAATCGATTTTTGAAAATGGAAGTTGGCATTTTTTTCACAAGGGGTGCAAGCGGTTATTCTTGCCTAGGGCACAAAACGGCCTGGCACCAGCCCTGATAACAATGCAGCCACAGAAGGAATACTGTGTACAGTTCTGGATTCTAAACCTCAGGAAGAGTATTGTTGTGCTAAAAAAGATGCAGAATGATCAGAGGGCTGAAACACCTCCCTAACCAGGCAAGCCTGCAGTGTCTGGGCCTTTTAAGCTTGGGAACGATCAAGGGGGAACATGAGTGAGACAAAAAGAATTATCACCCCTGCTAACTGGGCAAGAGGCCCTTTTTCTAGTAGTGTCTCTCTTATGTTTAGCAGGGGGAGAGTAATTGTCCCTCTTCACCCCAGCACGATGTCTTTTCTAGTGGCTGTTGCTGGTGGGGTTCTGCATTTTTTTTGGATTGTGAGCTCTTTTGGGACAGGGAGCCATTAACTTTATTTTTGCCTGTAAACTGCTTTGTGAACTTCTTGTTGAAAAGCAGTATATAAATACTCTTTGATTGATTGATTATGCATAAATGGAGAGGTGAGTGGGTTCTGTCCTCATTCATAATACTAGGAGCAGGGATGCCCCCAATGAAAGTGATTTATGGGAGATTTAGGATGAACAGAAAAATACTTTTTCTCAGAGACCATAACTACTCTGTAGGTTTTGTTGTGATGAGGGTGAATAGCTTGGATGACTTTGAAAGAGGATTGGACAAATTGCTGTTTTATCAGTGGCACTACCTCTAGGTTCAGTGGCAATCTGCCTTTGAATTCCATTGCTGGGGAGCAATGGCAGAAATGAAGTCCACCCTTTTCACTTGTTTGAGGCAACTGGTGGGTCACTGTTGGTAACAGGATGCTGGACTGGCAGCCCAGTCTTATCTGAGGCTTATAGTGCCAGATTTTGCAATCCACCCCAGTAAATCCCAGACCAATGGCACAAAAGCCACACTACTGTCATGCACAGCAGGGCCACCAACACAAATGGCCAGAGGACCCACACATGCAACAGTGGAACACAGATGCTGCACCAGAGCAAATCAACTGGCAGCAGGGGAGGCTCGGAGAGGGACTGGGGTCAGTTTAGGGGGCAAAGAGGCTGAGCAGAGGGGAGGTGGGAGTGTGAAGGGGAGATCTTGGAAGCAGCCATGCACACTGAGGCTCCACCTCCCTCCCCACCACCACCTCCCTGAATCTACTCACATGTCTAACGAGACCCACTGGAAGCCAGGTGGACCATGGGGGGAACAGATTTTTACCTCTCCTGGGCTGTTTTATCACCCCCTCCTATAGCAAACAGGCATGTGGACTCAGCTGGAATCATTTTGGAACTTTCTGGCTCCCTTAGTGGACATTTTTTAGGTTCTGAAACTCTGAAAATGCCTAGAGTGCAGCAAGTACCCAGATGCCTACCTTAGTTCATTGGCATCTACCATCTAAATGCTACCCCATTTTAGCACTTAGTTTTAAGCACTCCAGTAGGCACAAAAGAGCCCAGTTTGCTAAGATAGAGAAAGATGTGACAACTAATAACATCACAGATCAGCTTCACGTTCTGCTGGAATGGAGGAGTTCTAGCTAAGACAGGGTCAATGGAGCAAGTCAAGGCATTTCAAGTAGCGAGTGAGAGGCTCTAATTATTTTCCCAGTTTATGAAGCACTGCAGAGCGGAATAGCACGGATCTTATAAGGATGCGGAGGTGTAGCCACCCCTACTACAGCCTCTTGATTGAGTTCTTTCACTCCCTCTGGTGGCCGGAAAGTGAATGCCCTCAGCAGGCTGGTGAAGAAGATAAAGATCTCGATCATTGCCAGCTGCTCCCCAATACACGCACGAGGCCCTGAGAAGGACAGAAGGGAAAGGCAGCTCTTGAGTAATCTCTATTTCATTTACGTCCCAATCCTATCCCCCCATTTGCAACAGCAGGATGAACATCCCACTGTCGCAAAAGGCCCACCCAGGGTGGGGCGAGGGCACTGCTGCTGGGCCAGTCTGAGCCACCACTGCAAAGTGGCTGCAGCTCTGGAGCCACACTACTGCAGACCCTGTACTGCATCAGCTTCAGGCTTGGCACATTTGCGGTGGGGGCACGTTGCGGGAGGGGCAGGGAGGCAGGGGGTGGAGAACCATGGGCCAGCAGGTGGCCTACAGTAAAATAAGGGAAAAATATTTTTCCTCTTGCAGGCCTCCTGATTGCTTCCCCCACCCCCAGCATAGCATTCAGTGTGTGCGTCCATAGTGCAGCTTCATGCTACAGTATGGCAGGAGACAGGATTAGGCTCCCTTACTCTTCCCTAGTTGTCAACTTATATTAATAGATTCAGTTTTGAGGAGGGAAATGGGTTGGTGGGCAAGGCAGCACCTCTGTTATAATTGACAGTTATCAACGGTTACTTCATAAGTCATTGCAATTTTGAGACTGGCATGCCTGGGGAGGAGGCTGCCTTGGCAAGGAGTCACCACTAAATCACTTCTAGTGGATACAGCTCAAAAGCAACAACACAGCTTAGGCATTTTGAGGCCTGAAGGCAGCTCAACTCTTTGGAGGTGAGATATAGGTAGGGTACCAGATACAAACATTGCATCATGGTTCCTGCCTGATACAACACGCCCCCTTGGTTTTTAATTTATTTTGTTTTTTGCTGAAGCCCCATCGGGATTTGAACCAACAACCTCAAGGTCTCCAAGTCCTGTTACCATAGCCTTACCCATTTGATCTTTTCTGGCTCTTATGAATACCTGACCAAAGAGCAGGGCTACAGCTGGGGTTACTAGATCCAAATGGGGACAGAGTGTCTGTACCTTCAACCATTGCCTAGCAGAGGGAGCACCTGACCAAATTCTCTCTTCTATACAATGGTTGAAAGAAGTACTGGGAATGAATCGCAAAATTCACATTTCAAGTTTGTGAATTGACTCAAGCACAAGTCCTAGTGCACAGATGTGGCCACTCCACCTATGGAATTTCATGCCATTTTCACTCAAATTATGAGTCTTTTCATGGCATGCTACAGTGCAGGTCAGACACGCGACTAAAAACCTTCAAAAGTGGGAGGTACAGGAGGTAGTCGGAGTTGCAATTTCACGCTTCAAGATGAGATTCTGGCGGGCCAGGAGGGAGGGTGGCACCCTGCCCCTCAAGGGCCAGGGTGTTGAACAGGTATCCCCCAGGACCACCATCTGCCAAGTAGGAGTGCCCCTAACTCCCAACTTGGCCAATTGGCATAGAAAGACAGATTGTGAAGCCACTGCAAGGTCCAGCAGGACTAACAGAGACACAATGCCTCTGTCCAGTTTCTGGCATAGGTCATCCACCAAGGTGACCAAGGTGGTTTCCATCCCAAAGCCAGGTCTGAAACCAGATGAAGAGCACAGTCCTAAATTAGGCTGGCACAGTTACGCAAGCCAAGTTTGGCTGGCACCAGGGCCACCATAAAG